>WHYT01016447.1:202315-257090 GCA_009806455.1 Tetrax tetrax
ACGCGCGGATGCATCTGGTCGGGCCCCATGGACTTGTGCTCCTTCAAGTTCCTTAAATGATCTCGAACCTGCTCTTCGAGCACCGTGGGCGGTTCTTCATCCTCGCAGTCCCTGCCTATGCCTTCCACAGCTTGGGCGGGGAGACAAGAGCCCTTATCAGTGAAGACTGAGGCAAAAGATTATTCTCAAAAGATTATTCTCAATCAGAAGAGAGTGGATGCTACACAGAGCAGGAGAGCTTGCTGAGAGGTGAAAGCAGAGGTGACCTATATTGAGGGCTCTCTGTGAAGACACTGGACTCTACAAATTAAGCACAAAAACCCAAAGAGAGCAGCAAAATTTTGGAAGTGAGACTCTGTAGATAAATTCTAATGGAAGGACTTGGGGGTACTAGTGGATGAGAAGCTCAACATGAGCCAGCAATGTGCCCTTGCAGTGCAGAAAACCAACCACATCCTGGGCTGCATCAAAAGAATCATGGCCAGCAGTGATTCTCCCCATCTACTCTGCTCTTGTAAGACCTCACCTGGAGTACCGCATCCAGCTCTGGAGTCCACAACATAAGATGGACATGGATCTGTTGGAGTGAGTCCAGAGGAGGGCCATGAAGATGATCAGAGGGCTGGAGCACCTCTCCTATGAGGACAAGCTGAGAGAGTTGGGGCTGTTCAGCCTGGAGAAGAGAAGGCTCTGTGGAGACCTTATAGCTGCCTTCCAGTACCTAAAGGGGGCTTAGAGGAAAAATGAGGAGAACTTGAGCATGGACTTGTTGTGACAGAACAAGGGGAAATGGTTTCAAAATAAAGGGAGATAGATCTAGGTTAGATATTAGGAAGAAATTTTTTTATGCTGAGGGTGGTGGAACACTGGAACAGATTATCCAGAGACCTAGTGCCCAGGTGCCCCATCCCTGGAAACATTGAAGGCCTGGTTGGAGATGTCCCTGCTCCTTGCAGGGGAGTTGGGCTAGATGACCTTTAAAGGTCCCTTCCAACACAAACCATTCTATGATTCTATAAAATCACAGAATGGCCCAGGTTGGAAGGGACCTCAAAATATCATGTGGTCCAACGTTCTGTGGGAAAGGGAGCCTTGAGGAGATGACATTCCCTTTACAAATGAACCAGGATGTCTAACTTTATGACTAGACAGATTTGTTTTTAGATTACAAGAGCCAGGATGAAGCATGGATGATAGGTAAAGGCCTGTAAAAATCCTCTTGACTTCCCCAACCCATCCAGAGTCAACTTTTCCATGCATGAAGAGGTTAAGAAAAGAGAGAATATGAGTAGATAGACAATGTGTGTAATATCGCTAGAAGAAGTCCTTTAGTACCATCATGATCAGCCTTGTCTCTGGTTTCCCTTATCACTTCCAGCACTGACAGTAATATTACAAGTAAAAAGAAAGAGACAATTCTGCTTCTGGACTTACTCATTCCCTGAAAGTCAGCAATGAAAGTGACCAGGTTGAAGCTATGATTGAACTGTGGTATAGATGGTTTCTAGGCAACTTCTTACAGAGCAGTAAAGCTTTGTCCATGTCACTCACTTGAAAGGAGTCAGTCACTTGAGATAGATACAGGCAGAGAGGGCAGATTTTCAGGAAAAAAAAAAAAGCCACGAAAGCCTACAACCTAAGATTATAGAATTAGTACTGGTTGGGATGAGTGGGTCCAGTTAACCTAGATTTTTGCAGTCACCAAGCCTATAGGGATTATTGCACTGTTTCATGCTTAAAACTAAAACCCCAGGATTTTCTCTGCATAATTATCACTGGCTGCAGAATCATCTCCTTGTTGTGGAATAAAAACAAAAAATAAAAACAGCTACCATATGTTCATCACTGTGATCTTTTAAAACATGCACCAGGTATGAGCTGATAAAAATACTCTTTTCTGAATCTTCAGGGAGCCTGAAATTTTATCTGTAAGAGAGATGTAACCAAACTGGTTTATTCAGTTGGATTGTCCATTGTGAAACTTAAAGATAACAGAAGTGCCACAATTGTTAACTATTTAAGTGCTAATCAAGTGGAAGGATATTTCTGTGACTGTACCATGACTCCAACCTACCATTTTTCATTTGTGTCCTTGTTTTTTCCTTGGAGTTCTCAAAATCCCATCTTTCATCTTTCCCTATCTCTGCCCAAAGCAAGTTTCACAACACACGCGTCCCAAAATCTGTAGAACACTGAAGATGTCTGGTTAGAGTCAGATAGATGAGATGTCCCAAGAGCAAATGAAGAAAACAGTAGGAAATCCAAAATTTCATTTACATTTTCAAAAGTTTCGGGCTATTTCCCTTAATTGGACAAACTCTGGCCGCCATAACTACTGAGTACTAGCTCAGTCTGAAAGAAGTGAGATCACTGCAATGGGCGAGAAGGAGTGTGGCTCTGCCATGGAGTATGACATCAGCGGTGTCACTGGTTGAGGTAATGTTACCTAAATTAGAAGAACTGGCCACACAAGTGAGAATCCGTCATTGTTGTGAACAACTGTCTCAGCGGTTGTTCAAAGATCGTAACTGTAAGCCCCATCTTGGGTTGGGATTTATCTGTGGTAGATGTTACCGTGCTAAGGACAGTCCTCCAGTGTAAACTGCACTATAATGCAAAGATAACACAGCTAGCCTGGCAACCAGAAGCAGTACAGATATGTTAGCATATAGGCTCACAGTATGATAGGCGCTAATTATCCTTCTTGTTTACAGCTAGCACGGTTATCTCTGTAATGCACTGCTGTCTGCAGCATGACATACCCTTATGTACCCTTAAAACAGTTCTCATTCCAGGAAAAAAAAAGAGTATTATTAGCATGCTCTCACAGGAACCCTGTGGTAGAATAGGGAATTGACTTCTTAATTCTCAAGCTCTGGTGTTTAATTAAACTACCAGACCACTGCATGCTCTTTGGGGATTCTGGCTCTGATGGTGCACCCAGTACCAGTTTGACAGCCCATATCCAGGCTGTTGCCTGGTGCCTGGGTACAGGCTGGGCACCGTCCCTGCCCAACTCCGAGTGCCCCAGGCTGACTGAGCTACAGACAGAGTTCCTTGTCCTTCCAGGGCTCTGTACCAGCACTCTGGGCACCACAGGAGTGACTTCCAACCCTGGGTTAAAGGACTCTTACATCCAAAGAGGCAGGGACCTTGCTGTCAGCTAGTTGAACCCAAATCAGTCATGACACAAGCCATGCTTATGCAAAAACAAGTAAGGTATTTATATACAAGATCTGAATGTAAAAAATGTTCATAAAGCAGGTGTAGAGAAGAGAAGGGAACTATGCTTATTTTAAAGGCTTTCTTCATACTCTGTTGACAAGTTGACAAGCAGTTTATAGGCTTATTTTACCACACGGCTGTGAAACAGAACTCATAAGAATTTTTTGTCCTTAATTTTGTGGTCAAGGAACAAATTCTTTGTTTGCAGGAAGACACTTGTTTTAAAACTTAATTCCTACACGTTTGATTCATTCACTGGGAAAATTCCCATCCTTCAGGAACCATTATGAGAAAACCAAAGCAGAATGTCCTTGGCAGAAGAGGTTTCCACCGCCATATTTGTCCTTTACATTTCATATGAATCAAGAAATGTGACAATCATACCTTATACAGGCAAATTAGAACACTAAGTTCCACATCACCTCTGGCTCAAGACGAGGGAAAGTACTAAATAAATTTTTTCAGATGAAAAAGAATTAGGAAGTGTAATCTGTTCATTAAGGAGTACCTCACAACAGACTGTCTTTCTTTGGACTCTATTAGAAAAATTATATTCTGAAATTACTTCATATTTTCCTGCTACAGCTATGTTTGCTACCACAAGGTTCTGTGAGAAACAGGAAATTTTTGAATGGAGTTATTGACCTGATTTTCTGGAGAGTGCATGTGTATTCACCTAATTCCCTGGGAAAATATGGATTCCCTCAAAGTTCTTCTTAATTTCCATACCTACAGTTCTGTATGGCTTCCTTCAGTAATGTACTACTCAATAACGGGATAGTAATTGTATTTGACATGTGCATTGATCCAAAATAGTTGTGAGACTATTAGCCCAATCAAATTCCTCAAGTGTTTATTGGCCTAAGTACTTGCTGGGAAATATTCTGATATGCTGTAGAATCAGGAGGATTTCCATATCTGAATATTTTCACCATGAGAGTCATTAGACTGTGATTCCAAAGCAACATACGAACAAAGCCACTGTAAATCATTCCTTTCTCTTTAGACTAGAGTCTAAAGAGACTAGAGTTAGTTAGAAACACTAACTTTTTTTTTAAAAGAAGATAAATATTAACACTGTGCCCTGTAGCCAGTAGATTTTATAAATACACAAAGAGATGATAACTGGAGACAAAGAAGATTTTTCACCAGAATTGAACTTGTTTCTGACTTACGCTGCTTGGCTGAGAATCCTCCCAGTCCTGTCACTCTCCTTGCTGTGTTCACACACTGCAGAAATCGCAGCGAACATGCTGCCAGAGCAGATTGTGGTGGTTTCTTCCCTCATCAAACTATAAAACCATTGCGTTTATCTGTACAAAAATGTTAGAGCTACTTGCAGACTCCTGAAGAAACAGCACATTCCTCCAGTTTGCGTTGAGTATCATTATGGCAGAACACAGCAATGTCTAACTGAGGCAAACTGGCAGTCCCTGGGCCAGGGTAGTAATACAACTCATCAGGCTTTAAAGTACACAGAAGCATGATATTGAATAGATCGCCCAGAATATTTGTGAGTTAAACAACAAGGCAAATAGTGGTTTGCCCTGAGGAAAAGGCTAATGAGACAAGTAGTCCCTGCAAGATTTGGCTGCCGTTAAGCCGTTTTATTTTAATCACCAACCTAGAATTGTTTCAGGCTGTGTCACTGGAGCACTTGGGCACACTGACATCCTAATAAACTCTTCCATTTCTTCTTTTTTTTTTCTGGGAGTTATTAGATCTCTTGTGTGGTATGCTCATCTCTAAAACATCTTTAAGATCAAGCTATAATTTATTGCAAAGAAGACCATGGTTAGTACATGGGAATGCAGCTTCAGAAATCCAGGTGCGGTTGCCAGTGCTGCACAGCTCTCCTGTTGCCCGGATAGTCCACAGCATTGATGATTCCTTACTGGGACACTCCAGAGAACAGCTGGTCTTGCTGGTGTGCAATGAGTGAAAAATAACAGACTGAGGCACGTGTTTGCCACTTTGAGAGCCTGCCTTGTAAGACAGGCAGATGCTTCGAGTCTCTGGCCTGTTGCAACAAACATTGGTGATGGCTGATGGCTGATTGATGAACAGCCTGGTAGTGCGTTCTAATGATGTTTCTACTCTCCAGCATGTTTGAGAAGGTCCCTAAATGTAGCTTTGCCTTTTTCCTAGCATGGCTTACAAATGACTTGCAGGGGATTTAGTAACAGAGCCTGGTATTTCTACCTTCTGGTGGAAGTCCCATGCCAAATTTGATCCACTGCAGAGCTAAGAAATTTTGATGGCATATTCTGTGCCTTTGGAGGAGATGTAAAAAAATTACTTGCCTCTCTAGTTTCTGCAGGGTGATTGATAGCCTGATTAAACCAGGCTGACTCCATTTGGTTACAGAATTGAGGTTTTGTTACTGTGAAAAAAAAAATCCTTTTACAGTGCTTTGCAGTTAAAAAAAAAAAAAAATCCTGTGGATTTAGACAGAAATATCTGCCTCCATGGAGACAGAGCAATGTTCAGAGAGGACAAATGTTAGTTCTCAGTTTGAATATTACTTGCTACTTCCAGAAGTTCAGGAGAGTAAGGCCCTTACAACATGGAGAACTACATCTATATCCTCTGTGGTGAACGCAAAGGCAATACAGTTTAGGGAACTAAGATCTGCTTCTAGCAGATATGAAGCAAATTTATAAGTATTTTCAATTAGGCTTATACTAGACCTGTGCTTATAAAAGGCCTATTGAAATGTATAATTACTGTATATTTGAATAATGAAGTGATCACCTTTTGTTCATGAGTTCAGAATTTGAAGAGGTAGGTCCATATTTCAAGGGGGTTTACATAGGGACTAGGTTAATCAAAAGAAATAATAATACCTAAGCAAATAATAAATACCACTTTATTTGAGACTTGGAGGTTAGTAATTGTGGAGTGCAGATGGCAGATCTCTGAGTGAATTAAAAATAAACTTTTGCTAAATTTCTAGAACCTGTTAACTTTCTCAGCATTTCGGTCCCTCATGTGCAACCACAGAACTGGGGAATTCTTTTATATTTCCTCATAGGTTTCTATTTTAGTGTTACAGAATCTCAATTTATTTTCACTATTTACTTTATACATCCCAAGATTCATTGTAAAAGCGTATTCACAAACAACATTGTTTTTTCTTGCTAGCAAAAATCTTACTAACTGTAGTCTACTGAAGATTGTACATAACATATGTATTTGTCATTGCCTAAGTGAATTGTGTGAGTTTTACATCACTTCAACAATTATGCCAAGCTGATGAGTGCAATGTAAATAATCCAGCAATTGCTTTTGTATTGTGCCAGTGTATAAGGACACTGCCCTAACCACTGAATCCTGATTTAACAAAGGTTATTTTTTTTAATAAAGCATACTAATCCTACTGTATTGGTAGCTCTGTCCTTTTTTTGAGTTGAGCTCTGCTATCCCACAAATTGGATGGAAATCTCATTAGTGGAGCTATAATGAGCTGGCAATGAAACCCCTTCAAGCTTGCGTGCTTACGGCCATTTGCCTGTTTGTCTTACTCTTCATCATGAGCCTGAAATTGCCCATTAGGATTGCAATGAAGAGCAAGTCTGACTGGAACTGTGATGCTGATGGAGCCACCAAACAGGCAGAAATCTGTCAAAAGCAAAGCGGGCCGTAGGGTATTTTTTACAGGGGAACTGCACCTGCGTGCATGTGTATATGCTCATTCATCCTGAGGTCAAGCTATGGGGCAGGTGGAGGAAAGAAAAGCAGAAATAGAGACAGAATAGATGAACAGAATTAGGAGGGGAAAGTGAACAAGGATGGTGTTTTATTAGAACATTTAAGTGTGAGCCAGCAGCATTTTATTGTACCTGAAATTAATAAGATATCAATAAAAGGAACTTCTAGCAAGCTCTTTTGTGAAGTGTCATGAATGCCAGCATTAATGTCAGAATAGGGAGAGTCCCAAGATGATTATGCAGATCTATGAATCAAAACTGTTTAAATGTGACTCCAATACAGAAGAAAAGAAATGGAAATCCTTATGAAACACAGCCACTCAAATGGCAGATGCTTCTGTTGCGTTCCAGAAAGATAATATTTCAAAAAGTTAGTATCTGGGATACTGAACACTTCAGAAAAACTGAAGTCCTGTTGTGATGGCAGAAGCCTCAACGCTGCCAAGACTAACAGGAGATTGAGTAAAATATTCTAAAAGCCCAATCTGTCACAGATAAAATTAAGTTGCACGTAGTCTCTACAGTAGACTAGACTATCAGTATAGTTTAGTGTATCATACATAGTCAACAAATATATTAGAAAATCAAGTTGCCAGTAAACCATTACAGAAAGCCAAGAAGCTTTTACCTTGTTACTTTTTAAAAAATCCATTGCAACATACATTTGAAGCTGCAATCCAGCTACCACCTGAATGGAGAGTTAACCAGGCATGGAATATCAGTCAAAAGTCTCACTGTTTCTCAGGAAGATTCAGCCTTAAAGAATCTTAAGAATATTCCATTAGCACTCTCTTAAATGAAAAACAAATAGAAAAAGATTGTTCCTAGATTGAGGTCTTCCAAACAAAAAGAGAAAACATGAACTAATTTAGAAAAGCTTTGAAATTTTTCTAGCATTTAGCAATAAGAAGAAACCCATGAAATCTAAATGGGACACAAACCCAGAACGGAGTCTTTCTCAGAAAAAAAAGTGTGTTCAATAAGATGCACTGTTTAGACTGTGAAACTGTGTGCCTTCATATTCTTGCTTTCATACGTTTTTTTATAAATGTGCTTCCTACTTGAAATCAGGAATTTGAACCTTTCCTTTGCTAAACTAAAATTTGTTCAAAATTAAGTCAAGAAAATCTGATTGGCATAGAACTTCTAGTGAATTCTGTGCATCCAAACAATTAAACTTGCACTGTGGTCAGGCTTCTACGATTTCTATGTCCAAAATCAAGTTTGGCAATCTTTTAAAACGGTGACCATTACAAGTTAAAACACAGTTACCATTAAGCACCAAGGTAAGAAATACAGTCATGAATCGAACCAAAAAAGGTCAACATGGTAACATATGATAATGATAACATATGATAATATTTCAAAATAGATTAGATGCATCTCATCTACACATCTCATCTCATCGGCTCCTGAATCACTGCAGCTTTCAAACCTGCATGGGACACAGTGCTTCAGAAGTAAAATTATGTGTGGGTCAGATGTTCCTGTCTTGGTTGGCTAGTCATGTCACAGATGCAAAGTGGACTCTCCTTCTGCTGTCCAATTTTTAAACGTTGTTCCTTTTTTTTATCAGAGCCCTCAAGACAGACATCAATTTTCAGATAAATGAAGTTAGAGGACATCGATCTCTCACTTAGAGACCTGCCATGCTAACTATAAAATATTTCTTGTCTTGTGTGAAATTTGTTAGATGGAAGGAGAATTAGTGTACCACAATATAGTGGAAATGTTATGATTTGCACTACAGACCTTGCAACTCATTATAACTTACTGACTTCTGCAAGTGAATAAAAACGCAAGAATATAAAAAAAAAACCAACGATTTGAAGTCCAAGATCCTGTATTTCAAGATGCAGGGGTTTTTTCTCATTTATTTTTAATTATTTATTATAACACTACGTGGAATATGTTCTATAAAAATAATGAAGTCTTAATAAAAGTAAATTTCACTTTTAAATCTTCCTTAAATTGAAAAAGATAATGGAAAGTTTGTTAATTACAGGTCATACATATCAATGATTATAAATTAACTCCTTTCTTTCCCACGAGTTTTGTTAATCATAAAATAATGATCCAGTGAGTATTGAATCCATATTGATTCCCCAAAGCTGGACCCAGTCAAGAAGTCTGCAACTTCTACAATATTGTGTTACTTTACTGGGTCATGTCTTTCAAAGTAGGCTCATAGTCAGCTCCTTTATGCCACACTGTGCTCTCAGCCAGTGTGTGTGCACCAACAGATGTGCACAGCTTTAACTTCACCTGCGTTAGCTAAACAATATGTAGGAAGACACAGAACCACCACCAACTGTAACATTTTCTTCTAGATGAAATAATTTCTTCTTGAGTTATATAAGAGACAGGATCATCTGATAACGATACTGGAGAAGAGAAATTAGAACAGTAGCCACAATTGATCAAATACAGTAATCACTGCTTGTGTTAAAAAAATTCACTCTGGCAATGGCATAAACTAAGTGCACTGGCACTTGAAACAGCTGTAGAAGACATATACTGAAGGACGTGAACACTATGATACAAAACTGGAAAAAGCAGGAAGGAGGGATCACATTTGATTTCTTATGCTGTGCTCCACATTAACATTGCTGCATCTCAGCTCTGTGAACCAGATGCTATCTGTACAAATCCAAACTAATTGCTGAAGTCAAACTTGTTTTTCTGTCTATAAAGAAACATATATAAGAAGGACATGGACCAGTTGTAGTGAGTCCAGAGGAGGGCCACAAAGATGATCAGAGGGCTGGAGCACCTTTCCTGTGAAGACAGGCTGAGAGAGTTGGGGCTGTTCAGCCTGGAGAAGAGGAGGCTCCGAGGAGACCTGATAGCGGCTTTCCAGTATCTGAAGGGGGCCTACAGGAAAGATGGGGAGAAACTCTTTAGTAGGGCCTGTTGTGATAGGACAAGAGGTAATGGTTTTAAAATAGAGGGAGGTAGATTCAGATTAGATATCAGGAAAACATTTTTTTACACTGAGGGTGGTGGAACACAGGTTGCCCAGAGAGGTGGTGGATGCCCCATCCCTGGAAACATTCAAGGTCAGGTTGGATGGGGCTCTGAGCAACCTGATCTGGTTGGAGATGTCCGTGCTCCTTGTAGGGGGGTTGGACTAGATGGCCTTTAAAGGTGCCTTCCAATCCAAACTATTCTATGATTCTGTATAGTCCACCACTATCTTTTCTGTTGACCATTCAGTCTTTTCCATAATCTTTTTCTTTTTTTTTTTTTTACATAGATAACAGATTTCATCCCATTTTGCCCTAGATTACTCCATCTTCTGCATATTGTCTGCATCATGTAATGATAACTATTTCTGGGCTATGTGAATGCTGTTGCATTCAGCTTTACACAACTTTCTTAACAGACAGACAGTGGCTCAGGGCAGCAGATTTTGCCAGTGGAAAACAGATAGCAATTTTAATGTGCTTTTTTTTTGGAAGGAAGAATGTGTCACCTTTGAACAACATGCTGCAGAACTTGCAATCATAATTGGGTTTATGTGTGTATATTATCCCTGTGATATTCTCTCGTTTATCCTCTAGTTTCTTGGAATAACTAAGTTGCCAATTCTTTTGTTATTATTTTTTTTGTGTAACATTCTAATGGGTTGATGTCATTGATTATAAATTGGCAATGTTTCTCCTTCAGCTAAAAACCAGATCTTTAGGGTCAGGGTGTGGTCAAAATGTGAAAGATGTCAGGGAAAGGAACAGCCAGGTTCCCAGGGACTCTACTTACTAATGGAAATGTTCAGATCATTGTTCAAGTTGTTGAGAGGTTGTCTAGGGGTTTCAGGTTGAGCCACAGAAGAAGTTGTAAAAATCAGTACTCCTCTGATCATTCTCCTTCTTGTCCTTTTCAGTGCTCTCCTGAAGGCTTATATTCAAAGCGGTTGTGCTGAAATATTGGAATTCTATTTCCTTTTCTGTCTTATGTTAAGCTTACGGACAGACAGTGTTGATAATGGTGATGATGATCTTGAAGTCTCTGGAATCCGTTTTTCTGCCTTTTATAGATTTATCCAGATAAAAGATCCCAAAGGTTCTTCCCTTTTTCTTTCAACTGCCAGTAGATCAGGCTTCTGATCTCATTGTTTGTGATGTCTAGGAGGGGAATATTGGCCACACAGGTCATAGTGAAGGGCAATGTTGATGCTATCTGTGGTTTACACATTGTGGCAAATGTATTATGGCATTATGTTTTATAGCCTTTCACATGTGTTACCCCTCCTCATTTTGTGTCTGAAGAGGCAGTGTGCAACTGCAGCCAGGACTGTAGTGAATTATTTTAGCCAAGCTATCTTACGCAGAAGAGACTTTACTCACATTTTAATGTCTCTTCACCCATTTCCTGTATCAGGGCCTTCTGCCTCTAAAACTGATTTTCCTCCCATGATTGGATTTCTTTCCTGTGTTTTCCACAATTACTCCCTTACCCAGTAACTTTAAAGCTCATCTGAGAAATAACTCTCTAAATACAAGTTTTTCAGACTTCTTCCATCTTTTCTCCTAATTGTATTTAATATTTCAGCATCTGGTTTTGGATGTAATGCTCTTTATAGTGTAAGTCACTTCTCTGGTTATTCTTCCAACTGCCTCAGTTCTATTAAAGTAAGTCCCTGTGACACACAGTCTGGATAGGGCATGGGATTATTTGTGTGGAAGAGAGGCTATTTCTGCTAATTTGTCATTTAAGAACTCAGTTTTCTCTGAGGGATAAAAATTTGATCGCTTCCCCTAGTGTTAAATGTAAATAATTTCTTGCAACTTGTCTGAGCTGCATGATTTTTGGAAAAACTCTATGATCTTCATGAGCTTAAGATAATTTTACCTGACCCAGTAGTCATCTGAGTTTATTTGTATGAAGGGTGGTTATTAGTAATGTTTTGCAAGATGCGTTGAACTTCCAGTCAAATTTTCCTTTGAAGGCTGAATAATGGCAAGTTGTAAATTATGAAAATTGGGATGATAACAAGTCCCCCAGGAAACTTCCCCAGGGGTTATGGAGTGGGATCTGTCTTCAAGATGTTTTTATTTAAATTTGCAATAATTATGTTGTTGTAGTGCTATACATTCTTAATGCTTTCCCTATTCATGTATAAGGGACAAAATCAAAGACCTCATAGTCTCTGCATATTGTCCTGAGATTTCCTGGCTTTGGTGGTCCTCATAACCAACATGTCAATCAGAAGTCGATCCCCAGAAGTACTAGTATTTCTTTCGCATCCTTTTCATTCTCATGATAAATTTGCATTGGTAACTGCACGATAGTAGATTTGCTCTGATAAAGTTAGCAGTTTGCACACGATTGAGAGAGGTGATTATTTAGGAGTTGGGAACTACTTGATGGCCTGTGCTTTTGTTTTTCATAATTAACACTACTCTGACGTGCATCTTAATGATTACTCCTGAGAGAACTGCCTGGAGTTTTGTGCTAGTCTTGGGTGCAAAAATACAAAGTATTGAAGCCAAAAACTATGGATAACATCTGGTCCTGCCAGTTTTTTTTCTTAAGGGATGTCTTAACCAATTCTTCTACTAATTTTAGTTTTATTTGTTGTTAAACCTCTGTTCCAGCACATTTAGTCCACCTCGTATTCTGTTTAATAAGGTTGTTTGAGATTTTGTTACACAACTTTATGTACTCTGGAAAGTTTCTAGAGATTCCTCCTAATAAAGTCTTTTGTTTGAAGTTGAATGACTTTCCTGTCTGCATGCCTTCTTTGTGATATTTTATCTTTTCATATCTTTCAGCCTGTAGATAAAGAGGGCATGGCTCACTTGCTTACTGTTGGATAAATGATAAGTATTAATAATAACCTGTGTATAACAAGTTCAGATAAAGATAAAAAGAGAATATTTTTTCCTGGCTTTTTTCTGGCAACACTAAAAGATAGAGTTTGGGCGACTGCAGATTTTTTAATGTACTTGAATAGTAAAAGTTACTTCTTTCCCAAGACTGTGATTTACCTTGTTCACTGGAAATGTGAAGTTTTTGTTGTTAGTGGTTTTCCTCTTCCTCCAAATATTATCTTCATCTTATCTGAACTCATCTCTGAACAATCTGGTTTTGTTTTTTTTTTTTTTTTTTTTTTTTTTTTTTTTTTTTTTTTTTTTTTTTTTTTTTTTTTTTTTTTTTTTTTTTTTTTTTTTTTTTTTTTTTTTTTTTTTTTTTTTTTTTTTTTTTTTGTTTTGTTTTTTTTTGTCATTATCCTTCAGATACTTTTCTGGAGAAATACTATTATCTGGACTCCTTTTGTTGACGAAGAGATGGCCTTGGATATAATCTATGGTCTGGAAGTAGGGCCATCCCACCAGTTTTACACAGGAATTGAATAAGAAAGGTTAAAGGTTTAAAACCTCAAAATGAAGAACAATTACCTATTGTTATCTCTGGAGTCAGGGTAAAGTCAGTACAGCATTCATTTATTCACAGAGAGAGAAGCCTCAGATCTTTGTGTTTCACAGTAGCAAAAGCAATTGATAAAAAAGACAGTATTAATGTCTGCTTTGATCAGTAATGTTTCTGACACCTCGATTATGGCTATAAGATTAGCTATCATTACAGCTAGAGACATCTCGTCCTCATTCATTTCAATAGTCTGCCTGGAAAGATTTGAAATATGGATAGGAAGAAATTATTTGCCACAGAAATGGGATCACCATTACTTTTCAGAACAAGCGTGACCAAGTAGCAAAGGTAAAAGCTGTAGTGATTATTTCCCAAATACATTTTAATTGGCAAGAAGTTAAATTTATTTTCCCTAAGTCCAGTCCTGTTTTGCCCATGACAATAACTGTGGTTTGACTGTCAGCCAAGGTAAACTCACCACATTTCATCATAGGCTGGTTTATTGTCCTGTTTACTAAGGCTCATGCCATAGGTGCATCTTTCCATTCTTGTTTGGTGAGCGTGGTTTTGAGGAGAATCCCCTGACCATGCCCAAAGGTGATATTGTAGAGGTCTCAGAGAATGCAAAGCGGATTCCCCTTGTAGGAAAACAAAAAGAAGAAGCTTTAAAAGAACTGCTCCTGGTATGGACCACCCACTAAAAGATGTTCTGGCATGGGAAAGGCTGGAGCTAGGTCATCATGAAACAAATCATGGACACTCCACTTGAAAAATTGCTTTTGTTCCTGTAGGGATACCTGCTACTGTAGATAAAGTCGATGGGCTTGAACATGATTTTCATTAAAGTTAAGAAGCATGGACTAATTAAGATGTACTTTGGCGTTTCATGATTTCTGTCTGTATCTACAGTGCTGTAGGTACAGTCCCTGACCTATAGACCAAATTGGAAAAAATATCTCCCACACTGATCTAAGTAAGTCAACTGCCACCCAGTCATGATATGCAACACTTGGTCCAGATATTTTCAGGCCACAGACACCCCTCTGAACTATACTCTAAAATATAATTTTATTTTCAATTTGAATTGACTAAGATGTGGCAGGTCTGCCACGGCCTATGATGTAGTGTTTATAGCAATCCGCTGAGGATGTGATATATACTATGGGCAGTGGCAAGAGATGAACCAGGCAAGGTACTTGTAGGTGTAAAGTTTGCAGATGCAGATTTGAACTTCAGTACAGTCTCCTTTCATCTTAGACCAGAGAAAACACAAGATCACATCTGAGTTTCACCTCAGAGGGAAATAATTGAGAGAAAAATGCCTAGGAGCAAATCAGAGTGTGTGTAGTTTGGACAACCAGCAGAGAGAACCTGAGAGAAATAAACAGATGAGCTCAGAGAATAGATGGACCTTCTACTGAAGAGCAGACCACTCCCCAAAAGTAAAGCATGTAATTTCTACCAAGATACCAAAAGTTGCTAGCTATGCAACATATACAGTTTAGTTTTAGGTAGTCCTGCAAGGAGCAGGGAGCTGGACTCAGTGATCCTTACGAGTCCCTTCCAACTCAACATATTCTATGATTCTATGCAAATAGTTTCAATTTCCATAGATTCATAGTGAGATGATATTTTGTACAGTTATTACATGTATGGTGTTATCCCTTAACATAACTAAATGCTTATCACTGAGAGGATTACAAAGAGGTCATTATCAGTCCTTTTGAGCCTGGTTCGTTTTCCTCCTTTTAAACAAAACAGTCTAAAATTTCAATGTTCCCTTCAAGGATAATCTTGGTTTACAAGTAGGCAAAGACAGTAAGGGTAAACAGATAGACCTGTTGCCACCTTCTGGAATACCTCAACTAGGCAGGATTTAAACAGGAATTAAAGTATAAGAGAAGGAAAATGTCTCCAAAACTCTGTGTGCCATAACTCTTGCCAAGACCAGCTTTTAAGACTTTTACTGATGACATTCGGGTTCAGATTCAGCAAAGCGGCTCTGAACTTCCCATTAAACCTAGGCCCTGGGTCTTCATCTCTTTCTGTTAATTAGTCTTAGTCTCTGAAGAATTATGATGTCTTGTGATGCCAGCACAGCTCTGAAAGGTCTAAGTTCGTCAGTTAGTATTGCTATCTCCTGTTTGCAGGGTTTTATCAGTCCTCCAACACACTAATCTCAGGGACGGATAGCATCCTTCATCAGGATGTTCTGGAATTCATGTCCCTCAGTGTCCTGCTACTTGGTTATTTTTAAAGTGTCTAAATGAAAAGAATTAATCACTCATACTTCTACAAGTTTATAAAAAATATTGCTTCTTTACCAGGAATATTATTAAGTATTACGTAGCAAGTGATATGAGTGACTCCAGGAACAAAACTTCAGATTCAGGACAGGATTGCCAAGGTATATGAATCATTCACTTAAGTTCAGAGCAAATGAGCAAATTCACAAAGCAATTCTCTGAGGATTAATCATTTTAGTAGAAAGTATATGAAGTGCAGCCATTGGCAGCTGGTTTTTTTTTGTTTGTCTGGTTGGTTTCATATGGATTTTTTTTTTTTTTGCAGGGACAGTGAGGGTTTATGGGTGTTTCAATTTGCAATAGATGTCTTGAAACAAAATCTTTGTTCTGATCATTCCAGAAGTTTATTTTCATTTAGAGTTATTCACTTCAGTGTGAAGAGCTGATATTTTCATACTTTTATTATTCAGATTACACATAATCTTTGTTGGATATGCTGTGAGGGCTTATATTTAGGTTTAGACATATGCACCAACCTTGGAGAACTGAACTTGCTCAATACACAGAACAATTTACTAAAAGAGCCACCAGTGAGGCCCTGGTGGTTTGACTATGGTTCTTAAGGTCTAAATTACAAGTTACTCTCATTTTCAGTTGAACTCATTAAAAAAAAAGCCACAACACTTTTTCAAGGTCAGAATTTGACCATATTATAGGAAAGATATTTATTGTTATTAATTGTTGTTCATCTGGAACACTAGTATCGAGTTCACTTTTATTTGATTGCACCAAGAGAGGAGAATTCAGGTTGTTATATGGATAAAATCAGCCCCAAAGGCATTTCTAGCATTAGCAGTTAAGACAAAGGGACTTTGAAAGCCAATGACACCAATTATTGAGCAATATAAAAAGAAAAGTCTTTTCCGTGGCACACTCATACGGTGAGTGGAAATGAGATCTAATATGAAATGGAGAGTAATCTGGGTTGATAATCTACTGTGTACATGTCATACCCTCTGCTCTTGGAGGGTATGACATATCCTCAGTCCAGGAGGATGTTAAATGCTGGCAGATAGGAATGGAGAGAGAAGGAGGAAGAGACTGGCCAGATGTTAGCTTGAACCTTTGGGAATAATTTCACTAGATCTGATTGTCCAAAACAATAAAATAACAAAGCAAGAATAGTTGCACTTCTCGCTGAATATTTTTATCAGGATTTGCTGATAAATAGAAAGCAAAGGGCAACATAATAGTGAATGAGAGAAAAAAATTATGGACTCTGTTATATGTTAAAATAAGAGGCTGTATTCTGAGTGAAGAATCAGGTTCTATAAAAAAAAAATTGTATATCATAATAGACTGAAAGAGCATCAAACCACGTAAAAGTCACAGTTACAGTACTTAAATTTGTTTGAGTTACATGAATAGTTCAAAATTTTATCAAGTTTTAGGCGCTATTTTTGTTTCTTTCAGTTTACTGCTCTCCTAAGAGCTAATACTTTCTCTGGTGGCATAAGTGAGTGAAGATGAAGTGACTACTCCCATTTACACCAATAGGAAGTTTGCCCCATTGTATTTCACATTACATGACTTTACTATTGAAACTGATTTCTATAAACTATATATTTTGCTCTCTAAGCTTGATAATTATACTCTGAAGCTGATTAACTGAAGTTTATTTTTTAAAATTGCGTAATTTGGAGCATAAAATCTGTGAAAAATTTGCCCAATATATCTGTCAATTTCTGTTACTTCTACAAAGCTAAAATGTATCTTTCCAAATAATATTATTTAAGTGTATTGAATGTACCAAAGTGCTAAAAAAGAGCAGGATGCTAAAACTGATCATTAGCAATGAGCAGTAAGTGCTTAGAGAGGAGTTGAAGTATGGTATTTCTAGACTAAACAGGTAATATTTTCTGTGTCTTCTCACAGTTCGTCTTCTTGCTTTAACACATTACATGTTATAATGTAATCTATGAGATAGTAACAATACCAGGAGTCCTAATTAAATTAAAAGCAATTACCCGTTGTGTAGATACGGCTTTCAATTGAGCAGCTGCAAGTTGATATTTTGTCATCCTCAGTTTATCTATATGCACATGCATGATTCTTTGTATCAGTTATTAATGACGTTTTCTCAGTAGTCATGAAGTGTTGTGGAAAACAGAACAGGAAAAGGATGAATGAAAGAAGTGTTGTAGGAAAGGCAAACAGTGAACAAGTACATTTAGTACTGTAAGTCTTCAGCTGGGCTGCTTGTTCCTTGCTCACTTATTTACTGTTATATCTCAGAATGGTATGAAAGAAATATCAGATCATGCTTTTTTTTTTTTTCTTTACTCATTTTTTTGAGGGCTAGCAGCAAATTTTAAAAACAGAGAATCTGACAGATTAAGCACAAGAACTTAGTTCTTTTGCTTTATGAAGGCACTTCTATCCTGCCCTGCAAATGTCAAAATATATCCTACATTGAATGTAAATAGAATTTATTTGTTTACTATATAGATGTAATCAACACACCTTTAAAGAACTTTTATAATAGAGGAGAGGAAAATAAGTGAAAATAAGACCAAAATAGGGAAGTTTTTGAAACTATGCAATAGATTTTCAATTTTTAGAAGAAAGTTTCTGGCTTTTAAGCAGACTTTTATGTGAGAACAAAAGGAATCTTCATTACAGAAAAATATTGCACTAGAGTATTATTCAGACTGATTTAGTGTCTTTTTCAGAGCTGCGTGGTTCTCCTATAACAATGGGATACATCACCATTCTCCAATTGAGAATATTATACAGCTGCTAAAGAGTATACACAGGGTGATGTCCATTTGGCTGACAGTTATCTTGCTGGCATAAGCCTGCTACCTAACAGGAGCAATTATTCCCAATGCAGTCAAATTAAATTTTCATAACTACGAAGCTGCATTTTACCTTAGGGCACTACCTGATGCCCATTTCTTCTTTCCTCATTCCTTAATCCTCTATATTAAATCTAAACAAATCAATGTTTACTAACATTAATATTTTAACCTACAGTACTTGCTCTGCCTTCTGACATCTTGTGCCTTTATTAGTAGCATGGTGAAGGCTTTCTGCAGTGAACAGCAAAGGGCCTCTTTTTTGTTTTCCATTCTTGTTAACTGGTTTATTTCTTAATGTGCCCATATAGGCATATATTTTTTTGCCACTTAACTCAGCAAAAATTTGTAAGCAATAAGAGGAAACAAATCATCATTTCACCATAAACAGGGATCATATTATGAAAAGACTAAGGGAGAATCAAAATACACAGCCACACACCCCTGATTCCCACCCTGCAGTTCCTTCATATACCTATTAGATGTCTGCCAAATACCTAATTACCGTATTTGACTGGCTACTTAATACCTGGAACTAGTGTTTGTCTGTATGTGATACAAAGCAAATTAATGGATAAGAACACAAATCAATTAAAAAAATAATTAAAATGGTATTCTATTTCCTTTCCTCTTTCCTTTACTGCTATCCTTCCCACTCATTTTGTGACTTTTCTGCCTATATCTGTACCGTAAGTCCCCTGGCAATATTTCTCTGTCCCCAGTGAAGTTTGAAACTCCTTTCAATTTAGTATCAGCAAATGTAATTACAGGCTAGTTACTTTCACTTCCAGCTCATTAATGAAAATGTTAAATAAGACTGGACCTAAAGTACCTTCCTAGAAATCCACCAGATAGTGCTTCCAATTTCTGTAATATGGTCACTTTCTCTTCCCAGAAAGACTTTTCAGAAAATATCAACATCACCTCTTTACTTACTTGGTGGGAGTTCCTGGGTCGTCATCCTGAATCCTCCAGGACCAAGTATAATCTCTTCCATCCCTTTGAGTTTCTTGCGAGCACATACACTAGCAAAGCAAGGTCTGAAAACTGAGATCCTTGGCACACAGCTACTGTTAGTTTAAGGGCTTACTTCCTTTGCTGAAGATGAGGAGATGGGGATAAAAAGAAAATTACCTTTATTTAAGGCTTTATAACAGTAGCACAGTTTTACCTATGGCTAGGACTATAAACTTGAAAGTAGAGTTCAGTAGGCTGTGTCCATCAGCAATGGGAGGAAAAAACACAGATAATATGGAAGGTGATAATTACCAAACTAACATCAGCAGCCACATTTTCTCTGCCTTCTTCTTATTAGAAAAAGTTAAATCCTGATATCTAGTTTATTCGTTGTGTTTTCTGGCACACACTGGATGTTTGTATGCCTGCTGGGCTGGAATCCTGATGCCGGAAAAAATAAAATAAAGCGTGCTGCAATTTCTAGCTGGCTACTCGGCTCTTCTCTGCACTTAGCTTCAAAGATTTTTTAAAATATATTTTTCTGCACCACAGCTCAGAGTTGCTAAATCCAGAAATTGAAACATTCTGGGAACCAAATAATTTGGGGGCAAATCAAAGCTCTTGGAACGTTGCCCTAGGATTTTGAAGATAGCAGTTAATAGTAAAAAATGTTCAATATTTTTAAGGAAATACCAATTATAGAAGGCTGCACCATTCAAATCCTTGATTCAGGAGTTGAATAAATGCTGCATTGTCTAACAGAGGAGGAAATGCATGTCTGTATTGTGAAGGCAGGAATTAGTGATGAACAAAAGGAAAACCCTTGCATTTTACGTCTTTTATCCATCTATATTTACATGTTGGTAGCAGTTGTTTGTAAATCCAAAGATGAAGCTTATTTAATTATTCAACTCAGTCTCTGTAGTAGGTCTGACAACAATTACAGACCCCTATCCAATTTATGTATTTTATTTTTAAAGTATTGGTGGTGTTTTCCAAATTGAAAGAA
Source organism: Tetrax tetrax (assembly GCA_009806455.1). Lineage (NCBI taxonomy): Eukaryota > Metazoa > Chordata > Aves > Otidiformes > Otididae > Tetrax > Tetrax tetrax. Next base: position 222,693 of record WHYT01016447.1, read on the forward strand.
TAAAGATTAGGGGCAGGAAGGGTCTAAATAGTGGTGTTAAAGATTCTTTCCCTGCTCCACTGGAATTCCCTAACACTTGAATTGTGTAATGGCATTTTAAAGCACAGTTTGCTTGAGTATAAGTTTGCAGAGGTTGTAGTGACATTGTCACTTTCACCTGACATACACATGTGCCCTGTGTGAATGGGATGCACAGGGCACCAAGATTCAGAGCTGATGCGGTCCATTTTCAGGTTAGTCTTCAGCAGTATCCAGCTCTCTGCAGAGCTGTGCGAATCCTAGTGCCAGCACCATGGAGTTAGCAGAAATGAGTAGCTGAGGATGGAGGGAAGGACCTTAATGTGAATTTACATCAGACTGTAACGACTATGAAGCTAGGGTCAGAGATAAGCAAAACTAACAAAAATAGACTTTTAAGACTTTTCCATATGCTCCCAATCCCAAAGCTTCAGCAACCTCAGGCTTTCAAAGATCGCAATTGCACAGCCTGAAGGCCCTGTCTGTTTAGGCAGATTACTGGTGATACACACAGAACAGTTTGTAGTCAAGGTCAATAGAACCATTGGGCAAAGCTGACCAAAGAGCCTAAGGAACTGGAAAAGCATAGAACTGCAAAGCACCCTGCGGGTTCTGCCAGCTAGAGCCTCTTTATCATGGTCATTTAGATATTAAAAGACTTGTATAGAAAAATCCTCAAAATATTTTTTAAATGTGACATTTTATACTTAATTATAATATATGAAAATTTATAGTATAGTCAGTCCAGGAGCACCTGAGTTTTGAGACCATGTGCTATTGATCATTGGGAGGACTGCATAACAGGCACCCATGCAGTAATGATGCAGTAGCAGTGGTGATGTACACGTATGTTCGAGGCGTGCACGTTAAGCAATAGCAGTATGAGGTTTTGCATATGGCACTTAGAGATGTTTTGTGTAGAAGAATAGCATATCTTCACAGTAATTGAGTATATGTATTATAAAGCAAAAGAAAATATTTCCACCAATCTGCCTTCTTAATACTTACATTTAAATGGTAAAACTCCGTGTATTTTTTCCAATATCTTTATTAAATGCATTATTCACCTCATCTATGATTTGTTAACTTCAAATTTCTGTAAACCTCAGAGTATCCAATAACAATGGTTAAGACCTGCGTTGGAGTCCTCATGCTGCAGTCTGTTTCATTACTTCCCTAGTATCACCTTTCCATAGAAGTTTTTTTTTTTTTTATTCATCCCAGCAGAAGATAGAGTTCACAAAATATTTTCTCCGTGAAGTTGTTGTCCATGGCACAACTTTTCTGCACATCCTGGTAATTGCCTGGAAATTATTTGTGTCTTATTGTTCTTTTCCCTTGAAATGTAAGAGCAAAGGAGAGATGTCTTCCCTATCTACAGATACATCTGAGACAGCATCAGATGAATTAACCACAGAATTTGAAGCAGAAACAAACAGTACTTTGGCAGCGCTGTGCCTGTCTAAATGGCAGATCCACCAGGCAATTAACCTGGGAAGGCAAACGCCACAACCCAGTCAGAGCCACCCTGGGATCACGCTGCCCTGCCTGAGGATCCTGACCCAGCACTTCAGGGCACTGTTAGACAAACCTGTTGCTGCTGACAGCTAATGGGGAACCTCTTCACGCTCAGGAAATAGGGTCAGTTAGTGCATTCAGTGCTCCAGCTTTGTTGTTTGCTTGCCAAGCAAAACAAGAGCTGCAGCTATGGAGTGTTTGCAGCAGCAGGGCAGGACAATCTCCTTTCCCAGAATTTTTTTTCTTTTCCCCAGCGTGTTGACATGGCTCACTTCCTCTTCAGAAAAGTAACATCTTGGAAGTATGAGCCAGTTGTTATGAAACAAGGAGAAGTAATGGATTACATGTTCACAGCTTAGACTGCTCAAAACCTTCCTGACTAGACATTTTTGTTTCAGAAAACAAAAGATTTTATTGATGACAGATCATTCCACAGGAAGTGACTAGGTTTGGTAAGTTTTCCATTCGGGGTGAAATATTCTATTGTGGTAAACAGTAGTCCTCGGGTACTACCACAATGCATTTTTGTATCCTCCAGGTCCTTACCAAGATTCAGTTGAAACAGGTTCATGGTATCCTGGTATTCTGCACTCCAGGTGGCTGTAATACATAAAATGAACTTTAGTGGACTATTTTTTTCTGGAATTCATTTCCATACTAAGCCATACCTCTTGCACTGTGCTATATTAAGTATGTGTTTGGTTCTGTGTAATTGTCCCTACCAGCTCCACATTTTCTAAATATTTAAAAGATGATTAGGATATTTATTTTAAAAAAAAAAAAAAGACATACATGTGAAGATGGATTTTTAAAAAGTCTTTACTGGCTTAACTCAGCTCCCTTTGATAAGGATAATGCCAAGACAGTTCCAAAGGTTTTTCACAGTCCCAAGTATTATGTAGTGTACCTAAGATGCACTGCAATACTGATGTTTCCCACTCAGTATTACCTACTTTTATTCCTCTTCACCCTTAGTTTGCCTTTGGGAGACCGATTACAGGTTCTTTTTGCAAGTTTGCTGTTGTCTTCTGTATTGAAAGATGTGCTAGTGCTGCAAGACTATGACTACTGCCCTCCTGATAATATGAGTGCTGTAAGTTCTGCCCTTTACTCGTGTTTTTCCTGGATGAGTTATGCTGATTAAATTTTCCTCTGATATCCAAGACTCCCTCCATTGTTTAGTTTGCTCCATGTTTTAAGAATATCTCCCCTGTCTTGTGGAATCCCTAAACCTATGTTTTGCAAATCACAACTTATTTCAAGAATATTAATTTTGCATATTAGTTTAAGAAACAATAAAAAACATTATTTCATGATACGCTGGACTTAACCTTTTCAGAATCAAATCGATGGTTTATATGTAAAAAGCAAAAAAAAAAAAAAAATCCCTAGGCAATAATTGCAGAAGTTTAAATCATATGCAAGAAAACTTAAACTAGGCATTCAAGACTGGTATCTTCAAAGTTACGAGTGCTTCTTTTGGGTTTCTTGTCACCTGTTAGGTACACTGCATTCCTAGACATCACACACTTTAAATTATATTGGCTAATAAGTGCTCCAAAGGCAACCAGTTCTCCAGTTCTGATTCCAAGAAAACCATCAGCTGTTTATTCTATTTAGCATTTCAACTTAAAGTGAACTCTTTCCGGATGTACCAACTTTAGTACTTCCAACATCATAATTGTTGTTCATAATGTGCTCAGAAAGAGACCTGCTCTGTATTTGAAAATAAGAATGTGCACATGAAGATTAAAATGTGCATGATTTTTCTTCTTATCACAAAACATCCTAATTACTGTTCTCTTGAGAGAAAGAAATGATACACAAATAAATTTTCTAACCTCACTGACCAGATTGCTGATGAAACCTCCCTTGCACTCTAGCACTTTCTTTATCACATTTATGACATGTTCAGAAGCAAACACGAAGTGTTATTAGTAGAAAAGGAATGATTAATTTTTTTGCAAGTTAAAGTGTTAATATTTAATTGTGACCTTTGTAGAAATGCTAAGGTTAAAATGTAAAAGTTAATAAAACTTCCACTTGAAATAACAGCAGATGGCCATGAAGTGAATATAAGCTTAAAATCACTCTTGGGGCTCTATTACGTTCACAAACTGCCTCAGCTATCAATTACTGTGTATGTTGCTGATGGGAGAAAAACTGAACTCCTGTTTCATGTAGTGCACCTTAGCTGAGTATCATCTGACATGAAGGACTGTAGAAGGCTCTGATTCCTAAACAAGTCCCCTGTAGAGGTGCCTGGCATATTCAGTTAAAAGGTATTCTTTAAAGATTACTGTAGGGTTTTTTTCCCATGAAAATTTTCATGAGTACAACACAGATTAAAAAGTCACACGATAGCAAAAGAAATACTTCAATTCCATAAATTATAGCTCCTAAAAAAAAATGAGAGTGCCGAGTCATCTCATTGTGTGTAGGAATGGAGTTGAGACATGTGAAAGCAGTAAAAGAGAAACTTATGTCTGATGCCTTGTAAGTGGGACAGCGGGGCCAGTTTCTGAGAAGCTAGAAAGGCAAAAGTAGTATATAGCAGAAGGAAAAGAAGCTGGATGGCAAGCAGACCCAGTGAAAGAAGCAACTGATATAGCTGAGATATGCAGAAAGCAGACACTCCCTTCTATTTTTGTTTCTTCTTGTATCAGGAACAGTGTGGCCAGCATGACTAGGGAAATTAGTGTCCCCTTGTAAACGGCACTGGTAAGGCCGCACCTCAAATACTGGGTTCAATTTTGGGCCCCTCACTACAAGAAAGACGTTGAGTTGCTGCAGTGGATCCAAAGAAGGATCCACTGGTGAAGGGTCTGGAGCACAAGTCCTATGAGGAGCGGCTGAGGGATCTGGGACTGTTTAGTCTGGAGAAGAGGAGGCTGAGGGGAGACCTCATCGTTCTCTACAGCTACCTGAAAGGAGGTTGTAGGGAGGCAGGTGTTGGTCTCTTTTCCCAGGTAACAAGTGACAGGCCAAGAGGAAATGGCCTCAAGTTGTTCCAGGGTAGGTTTAGATTGGATATTAGGAAAAATTTCTTCACTGAAAGCATTATCAAGCACTGGAACAGGCTGCCCAGGGAAAGGATTGTGTTACTGTGCCTGGAGGTACTTAAAAGATGTGTAGATGTGGAGCTTAGGGATATGGTTTAGTGGTGGACTTGGCAGTGTTAGGTTTACAGTTAGACTTGATGCTCTTAAAGGTCTTTTCCAACCTAAATGATTCTGAGTCTATGATTTTATCATTCTTTTCGAATAGTTTAATCCTTAGTGACTCTGGATGAATTTTTACTAGTCTCTTTGACCTAATATGCCCCAGAGAAGAGGACTTTCTTTTTTATGTTTGGCAAAGGCAGATGATTCAGGTGGCAAATTGTTGCTCTTTGTTTCATTTCCTTCTTTTCCTGCTGGCAGGTATTTCTAACCCTTATTTGGTTTTCCTTTTTTATTTCCAAGGCTATGCTGCATTCTTCAGGGCAAAAAATAGGAATGAAAAGAATTATCAAAATAGGCCTTTCTAATATTTTTGTCTTCATTTATTTTTTTTCCCTTGCTGATTCTCCAGTAAACGTCTAACAAAATTTCATCAAAAAGATGACATGGAGCTTACTTGTATAAAATTTAAGTACAATTGCTCCAATTTTACAATAAACTGGAAACACGCATGCAGGAAATGGTGGCCAGGAAAAGCAATGTTTACCCACACTGCCCTTTAGGGAGTTCCTCAAGTTCATACTTAAAGAAACAGAATAGTGGGTGTTTTCACAAAGGTAAGAACATGAACCCAGCCATTTTGCTTTGATGGTTCAGCAAAAGGTGCTTGTTCTGACAATGGCCAATGGTGTAAACATGGAAGAGGATATCAGCAGAGGGTATATGCACAGTGTGAGGTCTGCTGTGTGTCCTCTCAGCCTTCAGCATATGGCAAGGCAGGGGTGGCCTGAGCTGTAAGATCTTGGTAGATCTTACAGCGACACTCCGGAGAGATCAAGGAAGGGCTGTTACAGTAAAACAGCAAGTAAGGAAGGTTCGCTAAAGCTATAAATATTAATCATCAGTACTTTTTCCGGTGTTTCAGGACCAAATAGCATTTCTGATGATCTGGAGAACCAGAGTGTGCAGGCAACACGCACAGAAAACCTGGTTGCAGCAGGAAAGCTAAAGAAATTGTTTGCTTTTGTGTTCACTGTGGAGGAGGTAAAGAGGTGCCAATGCTAGTACTGTCATGGGGAATGTCTCAGAGAGTCTGCCTAAAACCAAAATGTGAGAAAAAGAGACAAATCTTCAGGCAGGGATTGTATATATGCAGGTGCACATTATGAGGAAATTGTGCCATGAAATTCTTGACCTTCTGATAACGAAATGTGACTTATCACTTAGAGCTTCTTCCATATCTCTGGAAAAGAGGGTTGCAAATATGCAAATTTTTAAAACAGCTTTCTGAATGCTCTGCAAGTTTGATATCCAGACTGGGAAGCTTTGTAGAAATTATAACAGAAATTAATGAGACAACAATTTGACAAATATAGACAGAAGTGTTAATATGGCTTTTGTACAGGGAACTTATGTCTCACAAGTCTATCAGGTAATCTGTTTGAGAGAGTCATTGAGCTTGTGAACAAGGATGAGCCAACAGATACAGTCCTCTGAGATTTCTGAAGGCTCTTCAGAAAAGTAAAAACTTGTCATCACTTTAGCAAGACCAGATAAATACCTCCCACAGATAAATGTCTTCTTAAAATGTAGTAAATGAAAGGTAGGAGGAAATGATCATCAGAGGAGGAAAATAGTGTACACTACAGAGACCTATGCTAAGGCTTGTCCTATTCAGCATATTCATACAGGATCTAGAAAAGGTGGTAGAGACTGATAAAGCTTGATGATGTTAAATTATTCAGTGTAGTAAAAATGAAAGGTGGCTCTGAAGAGCTGTGGAAAGATCTCACAGTATTGAGTAATTGGGCAGTAAAATGGAAGATGAAATTCAGTGCTAATAAATGCAGAGTAATGTAGTTAGAGAAAAACAAGCCTAATTTTACAAACATGGTACTGGGCTCTGAGCTGTAAAGAAATATCAAAGTCATAATAGCTATTTCTAAGAAAACATTAGCCTACCACACAGAAGCTGTTAAAAACAAACAAACAAACTCATAATAGAAAGTTGGGAATGATTAGGAAAAGATCAGGCCACAGACAAAATGTATAATTCTGCCTTTAATAAATCCAAGTATCCTCTGTGTACAGTTTTGATGCCTCCTTCTCAATAAGAGTAGAGAGATTTGACTGCATTGGATGTTCTCCTTTTATCTATGAAGATCTGAACACATATCTTCTGTTGTAGTGGCTGGACCTTAGAGATTCAGAAGTGGGTGCATTTGCAGTACTTCCTTTTGATTTTTTTTTTCGCTTTGCAGGACTGCTTGTATGTACATACGTCTACCTTCAGAGCAGTCTTGGTATGAATGTAAAAGCCTAGTTCAATGAAAGCAGTGCTGAGATAAGCATCAATGAGCAGGCTCACCAGGATACATGAACTGTGTATGGATGAATTTGAGAAAAGATTTCAGCTGCTGATGATTGAGTGAATTTCAAAGGAAACATTGAAATGAGGCTACCTGACTACAAGAGCAGGTGAAGGGGTGATACAAAATGAGAAGATATTTTATGTGCTGAAACAGCAACAGAAGTCAATAGAAGCAGCTTGTCTGGTTGTTTGGATGCTGATTTGAGAAGTGTGTTGACAGAGATGGCTTTCAAACAGTCTTTGAAGGGGTGGTGATGGTTTTAGTTGAAGGCAGGATGACCTGAAGAAAAAAAAAAGTCATAAAAAGCCATGAAATGGTTCCCTCAAACCTAATTATGTATTAGAACTTTGTCCAAATATTGTTCCTTTTGGACAGAAAATTAGACTGATGTTTTGAAATAACAACAGTGTGGGCGATGGTTGGGCTCTGGGGGCCTGGGTGGATATTCTGCTTTTTTACCCAGAGAAAGCTGTTTCTAGACCCAGAAAAGAAAGTTAGCAGTAATGTCCTCTGAGGAGATGTGTAATAGGCTAGAGAGAAAAATCATCCCAGCTCTTATGCTTTACAGAGATTTTACTCTCAGATGAAAAGAAAATACTAAGCACGCTGAGAAATGGAAAAGCTGCAGACAACAAGTGATTATACTGAGTCCAGGGGTTGAAAGTGCAGCTGTTCCATCTTGCATTTTCTTTTAAAAAGTGTTGTGGTCAAATAACATCCCTGTTTTAAAATAAAATAAAGAAGTCCAAAAAAAAAAAAAAGAAGTCCAACTGTAAGAATACAAATGTTCAAAACCCAGCAAAACCTGAGTGACAAAAGGAAAAGGAAAGTAACTGTCTAGGAGGAAGGAGCCTGGGATGCATGAAGGGGAGCTTTTTTGGTCACCCAAGCTTCCAGCTTTTCAGCAGGAAACTGAGGAGGATGAGCATAGCATCTAAAGCAAAGTGGGGCTGCCGAGGAACTGGAAGCCTGTCTCATTTTCTTCATGCCGTGCTGAGCATATTTTCTCTCTTCCCTTCTATGCCAGATCCTCTGGTACTTCTCCTTCCTCCTCTTCTTACCAGTTGGCTTTATGGATTGTTGTCCTTTCAGGTCTCAGCACTTTCCTTAGCCTGGATCCTACTCTTCTTTGGCCCAGCTCATTTCTTTCTGAAACATGTTTCTTTCCTACTTTCTGCAAGTTACTAGATCTCTCTTTTGTCCTACTTCTTTTCCCTAATTACTCTTCACTATGAGACAGGCACAGATGAAGACACATCTAGCCAAGTAACATAAAAAAGTGCAAGGTCTTTGGAAACAAAGATTTCTGAAAGCTGAATTTGTTAACTGAGAAATCTACCATAGGATGCAAATCCAAATCCTTCTCCATGCCTGTTCAAATGAAGGTCTTTGCCTTCAGAGCCACTGTTACTTTTCTTCAGACTTCAGGATGAGTTTAGCAAACCTGCCTTTTCCTTGGGGAGCTCATGAGCACTGCTGCTCTGGTGTGGGGTTTCTTCTCACAACTAAGGGCAACGTGAGCCAACAGCTTTTATTTTGTAAAAAATAAACTGTGGAATCAGTAATAGACATGCATTAATTAACTGACATGCTTAAATACTTTAAGGCTTTGTGAAAAATTGTTTTGACGATGGCTCCTATACAATTACAGTTGCTTCAGAAAAAAAAAAAAGTGGGCCAGTTTTTCCTTTTGAGAGTGTCTCTGATTTTTATGATCTTCTAATTACAATATGTACAAAAGAATTTCACATATGTTTACAAAACAAACACTTACAGTACTTGTGTAATTACAAACTCTGCCATTAAATTAGTGTTTCATGTGTTTGTGTTTTAATTATTAACTGTGGCAGAATATAGCTAAAGTAGAAAACATGTAATTTCTATGATAATAACTGAACACGATTAGCTGCATATCTTTCTATAAACAAAATGTGTTTTTCATTTGCATTCTTCCCTTGTCTTAGTTGCATTTAGGACAACGTGAAAGAGTCTGGCATGCTCCTTCTTCACTGTAGGTGAATATATGGTGTTTTACTTTTTGGAATTTATTGTGCTAAAAGTGTTTATTTACAATGTAATTTGAGGTGGTATGGTGTAACGATTTTCCTATAGATCTTGCCTCCTCATCCACTCATCCACTCCTAATTGTCTATATAGAATTTTCATCTCTTTTCAGATTTACAAATGGCTTTTGTGTTTCTGATGTACAAATGGCCCCTACTGACACTTGTTTTCTGTCCTAACATTCATTTATGTCCTTATCAGTCTCTGCAAAAGTTTCCTCTCCTCATCTCTGTAGTCCTAGTAATTTCAAAATACACTTCATTATTGATAGTGTCTCTGCTGCTGTCTATTTTTCTTCCCAAATTTTTCTCTTGGATTTTGACCTGTTTTTATAATTTCTCCTTTATTGCTGATATTGAATTCTGTCATATAAAATAACTTTTCAATGAAAAGTTGTGCCATCTTTTTAAACTTCTTTTAAATCTTTAATATAAAGTTAAGATATTCTAAAGAAAGGTAACTAGTGCTTCTGGAAAATCTAATTTCTAATAAGATTTTTCTTCCTAATCAGTATGAAAATGAGGGGGTTTGCCTTCTTTTTTGAGTGACAGTCTAGCCATCAAGGATTTCTCCACTGAGGCTAGCAAAAAGCAATAGTTTCTTCAGTCACCTGAAAGACACAGGGAAAAAGTTATCATTCCTAGACCTGGTATAACACTGTAGGCTGTCTGTAACTCCTCAGTCTTACATGCAGGGATCTAACTCAGCCATTGGATTTCACTTAAGTCAGGTAATAATTTTCCTTCTTTAGCCTCACAAAAAATTACATGCAAGTTCTGTATAGGGTTCCCCATAGGGTTTCCCTTACAGAACAGAGGGGAACATCTTCATAATTCCTGGAAGCTGCTTCCATGGTCTGTGAGCTGAGTGTGACAGCTGACAAATCTTGAAAATTTTCTGACAGCTTATCTAGTTACATGAGTTGCTCAGATTACAGGCACTCCTTACAGCCCATTACAGCATTGCTCTTGCAGCTTCTAGAGATAGACTGGTCTCAATTTCCATATAGCTTTATTCCCTTACTCTAGGCATCAAGACTTGATACCTGCTTTGGAAAAGCTGCCTTGATGGACTATTCAAAAAGCCCATAAGCGCAACCTCCTGACCACGGGGAGAGGGCTCACAGTTCATCTCGAGTGGCACATCTTAGACAGCCTTTGAAGTCTCACTCCATTACCTACCCGACACTGACTACAGTCCCCTGAGGTGTGTTATCCTCATGTACTCTATGACCTGCCCTCTTTCCCTTCTATTAGAGATTCCTATAACCTGGATTATGTATAAGCAAAAGAATGAACAGACATGCGGAACCTTTTTAGCGTCAATGTCATCAGGGCAGGAATCCAACAGGAGGCAAAGGAGAGCGCAGGCTCCAACAGACACTGCACACCAGAATGCCATGATGCTGAGCGCAAAAGGCATGTAGAGACCACTTGCACAACTGTTACGGCAACAAACACATTGCAGGTTGTATACTCTTTAAAACAAACTCTTTCTTAGGGGACAGACTAGGGTTGCCTTTACCCCAACTCATTTTCTTTAAAAGATAATACATATTAGGATTAAATTAGGTCACTTTTAAATTTTCTTTAGTTTTACAGAAGGTAAAAAAAAAAGATTTGACTGTGAAAATATCCCCTGGTGAGGACTTTCTTATGTGATACTCTTACGGTTTAGCCCCAGACACCACACAGTTTCTTGCTCACCCTCTGCAGCAGGATGAGGGACAGAATTGGGAAGAAAGGAAAACTCGTGGGTTGAGATGAAGACGTACCTTCATTTCACTAGGACTCTATATGTATAGCAAAGAAACCCAGAATCTCATGATCCGGTTCATACTGAAAAATAAGATAAAACTGAGTCCTCACATAAGTAGATGTAATTTCTTCATGGGACTCTCACCCACTTCTACCATGGTTGAATTTTATCCAAATTGCTTAACACTATTTTCCTTAAATATTCATTTTTCAGAGAAAGACTTTCTGTAACCTGTCATCTTATATTATAGCTGATGTAAAAAGTTTGTGACTGCAATCCTAAATGTTTTATCACCTGTCAGACATTTCAATGATAATAAAAAGTAACATCCTTTAAATTAATTAGACATGATTAGGACTTCAAGCCCACAGGCCACTTCATTATGCAGAAATTGTAAGTTAGCTATTTAAATTACCATTAAATTGATTCTTATGTTAATTGATATCTCACTTATAACCCCTGTTTTTAATTTCTATAGGATCTTATTAAGGTTTAATGCAAGTAACTAAAATGTTTTAAGCAATCATTCAAATAAAGAAAATATGCTGAAAAAAATGACAAAAAATATTTTTCTCAGCCTCTGATTCATGTTACAAATAGGAATTACTTTAATAAAATCTATCAGAGATCACTCATGCAACCCTATTAGTATGCAAATTGTTGTGATTTTCTCCTCTATCCTGCCATTCAGCATAAGTAGAAAGTTGCTTCCTCTACACATGCGCAGCAGTGATTTTCTGTGATATGCAACGATCTGCACAGAGTATTGAAAGGCAGAACTCAGGTCATGGAATACAATCAAACCAGTAATGCAGAATGCTAATAGTGGAGATGGGCATTCAAATTCATTTAAGTCACATGTTAAAGTTTAGACAGGATACATAGCTTAGATTTTCAAGGGCTGTTTGCCTTGCCTATGGTAAAGGACTAAAATTCTTGGAAAATGTGTAATTCATTCCTCAAGTTAGGGTCTGCCAACACGATAGTAGAACAGACCTGTTTGTTTCTCCAAACTGTTTCACTTTCTTTAGTATTGTATTAAACCACATTTAAGTTAAGTGAACTCAGTTTAGTGACTTTGCTCATTTGGTATTTGATATTCAAAATAAAACCTCATCTGGCAGTTAGTTTCTGTCCCTGATTATTAGGTTTCTGAATAATGCAATTCACATCAGAAACAGAGATGTAGGGTTATATCCTGGCAGTGTTGTTGGCAATGGCTATGCTGTTAGTGATTCAAACTGAGACAGTATTTCTGTCTTGGTCCTTACCAGAGAGTTCAGAGTCCGTATGATGAACAATACAGGCTAGATAAAAAAAAAAAAGAGATAAAAGAACATCCTTTATGTCTCGAATTCTCTCTAAAGTTCTTGTCCATATCACCATTTCCTTCAAACTTCATTCATGCTCCCAGGCATGCAAAAGATGCTTTTAGTACTGCTAAAAATACTACTCTGGTAGGCTGTGACAGAACTCTCACAATGTATCAGGCACTTTCAATTGAAAAAACATCACAACAAAAAAAAAGTTCTAGGAATCCAGCTGCCGGGTGGGGCCCTGGGACATCTTAGCCCCAAAGCCAAGTGTTCTGCACTGCAGAGGTGGCTGACCTCTGAAGGAAGCCAGTCCTGTGAGACCAAAGCATTCAGCCAGGTATCTGGAACTGCATCATAGAGTATACAGAAATAGCCATATGTTTAGATACCTTCTTCAAAACAAGAAGTCCACCTTTGATACCAACCTATGCTTTAAACACTTGATACTTCATCTGTCAATACCATACATAAATAATTAAAGCTTCTAACTGCACCTGAGATGATAAAAATACTCGACATAGGTAAACTCTGGAATTTTCAATTTGGCTTCCAGATGATACACTTTCTCCCTCACACTACAGCTGTGAGAAGCTAGTCCCCAAAGACCATTGGATCCAGAATTCTCTGAAACAGCACTGGATGATGTTATCCATGCTAATGGGTGACAACATCTTTCAGCTGATGACACCCTACCTGGATTACTTATTCTCAACAGACATCTTTTATTAATGGGACTGCCACTTGACATTGTTGTAGTAGAAGAAAAACCAAAATAATGTTTTCGTTTAAACTACTAAATAGTGGTCTTCAGGTACAAAGTAAGTAGTGCTTCAGATGGTATCAAGGGTCAGATATTTAATGGTTTAGCAACATCTTTCAGAATTCCTAAGAGTCTGTTAGTGACAGAGAAAAAAAATCTTAAATTACACTTTGGAAAGTATCTATTTTAACTGGATTGCCTTAGATCACATTGAACTGTTGTGTGTTAACAGCTTTTTCTTGAGGAATGAAATGTGAATAAATGAAATAATATTACAATAAGTACCTAGAGTTATTGGAAGAACGGATCTATAAAGGGTCAGTAAGGTAACAGTTCAACAGATAAGAATCAGACTCCATTATCCCAGTGGAACAATCCCTGAAAAAATGTTCACTTTTAACCTTTTTGTTTCTTTATTTTAAATTTGTTGTTATTTGTTTTTTTTTTTTACTCTCATTGCACTCAAGTTTAAGAATTAATTGTAAATTATAGCGGCACTCAGCGACATCACAATAACTAGATTGTATAATTACTTTCATTATGAACTTTCATTTCTGAGTTGTAAAGCTCAATACTAAAAACCATGCTGCAGTCTCAAATTTGCCATTCAGAGCTTCATGGATTTACCTTGCGAGGGATATCAGGTTTTAAAATAAATTTTCAAAGATTCAGGTTCAGCTGTTTGGGGTTTTTATATTGAGGTTTTTAACAATATTTATGTTACTTGAAAAATGTTGCAGTGTAAGCAGGAAAATTTGGCAAGGAATTATTTCATAATATGGTTTAATTACTTTTTGCATTATACATATATATTTTAAACTGCCAGGATATTTGAGTTTGAAAAAGGTGCTCTACACAGGTGTATTCATGTGAATTCCTTTTTAGCATAATCTGTCATAAAATGGTTGTCATTATTCTATAAAATACGCTTTCAAGTACCTATGGCTTAAGTATGCTTAAAACTTTCTAAATGCATTCCCACATTTTCTGCACTGGAAATGAGACATCTATCAGATTCTGCAGGTATAACAACTGCAAGTCATTCTACAAAAATGTATAGTGAGACTACTGATAGTTTAGCTTGTATCTTCAAAATGCAAATAGATTAACATGAATTCTTAACATCAAAGTAGCACTTTTCAAGCTAGATATCAAAGCCTTTATTAGGGAAGGTTTCACTATCCTTATTTTATGAATGGGCAAACATTAAAGAAATAAACCCCAAGTTAATGGCCAGTGTCATACGGGGAGACAGAAGAGAAGACTACTCCAAAGTGATACCTGTGATGCTAACACAACCTTGGACAATAGCGTGCGTACATTTAAACTGGAAAACTATGGCAACTGTTACAAAGTTTAACTGAAAATAAAGTGGAATAGCTAAGTCTGTTTTTTTTCCCCTTAAAAATCAAATATATGCTTCACTGCATCATGGGGTGGAGTTGGTATTTCAGAAGTCTTGTTATTAGCTCTGAATGTAATCAGAATTTCCCAGATTGGAAGCGACCTCGAAAAATCAGCCTAGATTAGATTATCTAGCAACCTGACAGTTGCATTTTGAAAACCTGCAGTGGTGGGGAATCTACCACACCCCTGGGGACATCTTTCCAGTGAGTGATTGTTCTTACTGTTAAAATATTCTTTCTTATGTCAAGATGAAACCTCTCCCCTGTTGCCCCTTGTCTTCTCCAGTGGCTCCTTGCAAAGAGACAGCCTCTGTCCTCTTTGTAGTTGCCCTTTAAGTATTGGAATCCTGTGATGAGGTCCAGCCCTGAGCCTCCAATTCTCCAGGGAGAAAAGACCTAATTCCTTCAGTCTTTCATCACGAAGCACCTTCTTCAGCCCTTTGATCATCTTCATGGTCCTCTTTTGGACCCTCTCCTATCTGTGTGCATCTTTTTTGATCTGCCAGAACCGAAACTGGACACAGTGCTCCAGGTGCAGTCTGATAAGTGCTGAGTAGAGTGAGGTGATCACGTCGCTATCTCTGCTGGTAATGTTGCTGTGGATACAGCCCAGGATCCAATTTGCCTTTGTTGCTGCAGCAGCACACTGCTGGTTGACGTTCAGCTTGTTGTCCACCAGGACCCCCAAGTCCCTTTCAGCAAGGCTGCTCCCCAGAAACACACAGACCCTAGCCTGTAGGAATTTGCGCTTGTCTTGGTTAAATTTTGTACAGTTCTTGATAGCCCACTCTTCCAGCCTGTCCAGGTGTTCCTTCTGATGTGTTCACTTCACCACCCAGTTTGGTGTCATCAGAAAATTCGATGAGGGTGCTTTCAATCCCATCATCCAGATAATTTATGAAAATGTTGAACAGTGTGGGGCCAAGTATTGATCCCTGGAGGACCCCACTTGGGACAAGCTGCCAGTCTAAGTAAAAAAAAACCATTGATTACCACTCTCTGAATGCAGCCTGTTAGCCAATTTCCTGCCCATCTCGTAGACCACCCAATTTGTATCTTGCCAGTTTGTCCAGGAGAAGGCTCTGGGAAATAGTATTGATTGCTTTGCTGAAGTTCAGAGAAACTCCAAGTGAAATTCCAGCAACTAAGCTGTTGTTGCCATGAGAAGATCAGACTTCATAGAAAACATGTTTTCTTTAATACTGAGATTGAACCAGAACAAGATGTTGTTTAAGGGTTCTTCTCACCCCACTCCCTCCCTCCCCTTTGGCTCATCTGTGCTACTGGATGTAGACCTATATACAGAAATGGATAAAAACTCTGCTATCTTTCCAAAGTCTGATCCCACTCACGTGCCTGGATTAGTGGTCCCTACTCCTGAGATCAACATGGTGAGCTGGGGATATTCTATATTAGATGCTTTCAAAATATTGTTCCTCTCACCTTCATACTGTTCAGTATAGGGTATGTTTTTGTGCCCTGGCTGGTTAGTCAGTCATGGAGTTACGTACTTACTATTAACCAAAGTTTATCTTAGAGAGTTCTCTGGTCAAGCTATTTAGTCTATGTTGGAAAAGGTTTCCTCACAAATCCATATTGGAAAAAGTTTTAGGGGAAGATGTTTGTTAAAGAAATAGTGGGACAGAGTTGAGTTTCTAATATCTAATAATAAAATGAGCCCAGTAGCTCAGTGGGTTGGAGTTAGTGGCAGTTGTCTTCTGTTGGGAATGATTTACAGATGACTTTCTGGTGCAGACAATAGTTCCCAAATAAATTGAACTGTGGCTTAATTGAACAGCATCCTTTGCTTCTCTTTCCCATTTACCGGAAACAGCCATAACTAGGATTAACTGTTGTGTGAGAACATAAAATAGAGAGGCAGCCTCTAGAATTGCAAACTCTAAAGCTTTGTAGGGATTTAAAGATTATAACCAACACTTTGACCTGGCAGTAGATGGGTAGCCAGGGAAAAGCATGGACTACAAGTACAGTGTACCATTCTGATAAAATGAACCATAACATTCAATACCAGATAAAGCTTCCATGGACATTGGCCTTCCAATGTTATGCTGTATGTCAGCTCCACTCTTCGAAGACACTAATGCTCTAACATTTCCTCAACATCTGATATCTGGGCAATTTAGTTAAATAACCCAACTTCATCTACCATCTCTGCAGATGAATCATATACATGTATCTCTAATGCTCTGTCCTGAAATAGATCTTTCTGTTGGAAAGCTAAACTTTCATATCTCTTCATGGATGTGGCTTTCAACAGTGTGACTAAGAAACAGCTCTTTCCTTTCTGCCCCCAGACTTTTCTCTGTTGCTATGAGCAGCAGCACCATTTTGCCTGCTACTCACACCACTGACATGGACATAATCTTTGCCTCAGATTTTTAGTTTTCATGTCCAAGTCATGGCTCAGCTTTATGTATTATGGCATAGTATCTCTAAAAAACAACAGATGGTGCAGGCAGCCAGGGAAGCTCAAGAAAATAATGAGATAATATTGATCTTTGTAACAACTATTTTGTAGACCCTTACAGAAATGGCAGATTTCAAGAGAATCCTCTCTTTAGAGATCTTCAGTGACTCTCTACCCTTTGCCACCTCAAAAAAAAGCCTACTTGTATTCATGTACACGGCCCAACTCAGTATTGTCCCTGCTCAGCCCTGATTCAATATCTAAAGGATGACATTGACTCCCAGTAGGTCAGCTTTCAATTTTTTGTGCTTTGTTCTATGTTACCCCTCATGATTAAGAGAAAAGGACACTGGACACTGGACAACTCTGAAGTTAAACATTATCCTCTTGACTCGCAAATGTTCTCTTTGTGACATGGTTTTCTTTTTGTTCTGTTTTGTGCAGTCCCAAGTACAATGCAGCCCCAGTCCAAAGACAGAACTGTCAGATGCTACATCAATATTATACTCAGCATCGATCTCTCTTAACAGCACCTGAAGTTTCCTTTCCTTCCTGTGACAAAGCATGCACGATTCAAGAGGTATGAAGAGGAGGGAGGAGCCCTCTGGCCCTCACGGTGGAGCCAGGCCAGGGTAGCTGAGGATTTGGGCTCCTCCGAAACCGCATGTCAGAAAATAAAAAATGATTCGTGTCCCTGAAGAGAATTGTGCTCAGACAAAAAGAGGATAGCTGAAGTCTTTTACTGGATCATTATTTCCAACAACTTCAGCTTTCCTCCTCTCCCTAAAATACATTTTGATTTGCATTTTCCAGTTTTTGATGAAAGACTGGAAACTCTTAACATTTTTCACTTATTGGTGGGGGAGGAGGTTTCCATTAAAGGATTTTTAGGGGTATGAAAAGTAGTTCTAGAACATTTAATTTAATCTTTTTCCCTGAATTCAAAAGCAAAGGCGACGTGGCATGGAGGAGCTCTGTGTACCATGGAAAAGGTGGCTGCTCGGGGTAGGCGGTGGGAGCCTTTGAACTCCAAGTCTATTGGAGATGCCCTAGTTCAATCAGGAATTAATTCAGAGAAGTCCTGTGGCCTGCATTTTGCAAGAGGTCAGACTAGAGTGTCACAATCATCTCTTCCATGAATCTGTAAGAGCTACCATCTTTTACGGTTCATTTCTTCTAAATGCCTATGTTTATTTGTAGCTGTAACATTCTTTGGTATAAGCTGATAGGGTAAGTTAGTGCTAATATTTTGCTGAAATATTTTAGTTTTATTTTCCATCCAAAAAAAACCCCAGAAAATGAGTCATAGATAAGGTGATGAAAAGTTCTTTCAGATGTCATCCTAAAAGAAACACTAACTTACTTCTCTTTCATTGGATCTTTTTTTCTAGGCTAGAAGCTTTTGGTTTTAAAATATTTTAACTGAGTCTAGGAGAGAATCTTGAGCTTTTGCATAGGGTCAGACTACAAGAAGTTTGATTTAAATATCAGCAGAACTTTAAATACATCTGTCACAGAGCTCTATATTTTTGGCAGTTACAGGCCACCTTTCTTCTGTGTAATGATGGAGGTTTGACTTCATTTGATTTTTCTTTTTTAGCCAAATGAGCAGTGCATCTTTCTTTAATTGTGATCCTCATCAACCATTTGGCCCAGTAAGAGTGTGCAAATTGAACTCTTAAAAAATTAATGTTAACATTTATTAAATAATGCATCATACAATAAGTTAATTTGAAATTCTAAGTTGAACTCCCTGCTCATAAGAGAGGAATTTTTTTCCCAATGTCGTCTTTATAAAACATCTTTATAGTCTTTCTAAATACTTTGAATGTGGTTCTTAGGTTTTGAAAAATTGATCTCTACCAAGGCTATTGATAAGGAGACATCCTCTCTGTTCCAGAGATTGGAGATCTTCTATTCCTTGATGTCTTATATTTTCATGTAATTATTTCTGTTTTCTTAATTCAAATATTTTAGATAAAAGTATCGATTAATGCAATCATTTCATAAGGGTGTAAAAGCTCAGAACACATACAGTGACATTTTCAACAAATGAGCAGTAATTTTGTACGATTACAAACAACATGTCTGGCTACTAATTTACCTGAACATAGTGTCACACTCAAGGACACGTTGCAACATGTGGAGGAGTGAACATTTGGATGATTTATATATATATGTATATATAAAAAAGCCTGGCTGTTTTACAGTTACAACTTCAGGGGAATTAGAACTGGGTCCTAAAAGCAGACCAGAATTTATATTATACATGTCTTTATTTAGTTCGACAAAAGCAAGCACAGATTTCCACACTTGCCTATGTTTAACCATTCTGAATGCCCTTTTGAATATGCCTTTTTCTGAGTTCTGCTTGGGGTTTTTCTTTTTTTCTCATATGTTTAATGCATGCATCAGTCCAATCATTCATTCACTGGCCATGACACAGACAGGTGCCGAAATAGAGGCTGGTAAAATAACAGAGTAGAAAGAAATACAGCAAAAGGTAGCAAGGTCTGTTCAGTAGCAAGGTAATAAAACCATCCCTCTCCTGGCAATCAGCAAGCCCCAAGCAAGCGGGTGGATGAGCTGGGGCTCGCCTTCCCCATCTCTGCAGCAGTCCTCAGCATCTCCTGCCACACCTGCTCGCTTGCCAGAGCCAGGCAGGATGTGCTTTAACCTCTTGTGCTCCTGCACGCTGCCGCACGGAGACAGCAACAGAAAAGCCAGTGTCTGGGGTGGGGGGGGGCGAATGCCTTAAAAAAAAAAAAAAAAAATATATATATATATATTCCCTTTGATATAATATTGTCACTAGCGTGAATTGGGGTGCATTCTCAGTGGAGTCATGAGTTTAGGTTATTTTTTGCTTCCCGCATCTTAAATATGTCTTTATGTTTGTGTTTCAGAGGAAGGTGGACCTTCCTCAGGTCAGGCTGTCTTTAAGCAGTGGTCTTCCAGTTGTGTCTAAGTTTTCCCGGAGTGGCAACTTTGCCAAGCGGACAGCGAGCAGCAGCAGCAATGTGTGCAGGTAACTGCTTCTTTGGGGACAGAATAACAGCGTGTAAAGTGGTGGTTACTTAGAGAACAAAAAGATTCACCATGAAATACATGGCAAACTGAAACACTTCCAGTCTGTTTTCACCCATCTTTCCCTGTACAGCCTAGCCAGGCTAAGATAACGGTACAGCTAAAGGGCACAACCTGGAATGTGGAGATGTGAGCTGAAGTTTTGCCTCTGACTTGTGCTGAGTTCTGGCTACATTCAGCACATCAGGAAGTAGAGGTTGGCTGTTGGGCTGCAGCTGGGTGTGCCACTAGCGATCTCACTCCCTTGCACGACACCACTTTTGGAAACTGAGAGGCCTTACCCACTTTGTAGCCTGATGCTCTTCTCAGCTGGGGATGCATTTTTGTCTTTTTTGTTTCTTTTGACTAGAAATCACTTTAACAGTCCAAAAGGCTACTACTCTACTAGTGGAAAAATGTGATCTATTTGAGTATGATGGGCTCCTACGTGAGCACAAATGATTTGGCAAATTTTGAAAAGCGAACATGTGGTCTGAATAATCAACAAGAGGAATTCACAAAGGTTTGGCTTGGCTTGCTTAATTTTTTTCTCTGATTTGTCTGTTCTTATAACTGCCACCTGTTCTTTTGTTTTCCTGTAGATTTGCAGTTTTTTAAAACTAGAAGAGACATAATGATAATTTAACTTGACTTTCTGCATAAAATAGAAGCTATAATTTCATCCACTGCTTCCAATGTTTTTACAATAAAGCATAGCCTTTAGAAAGACATCAGGTGTAGCATTCCACATGATGTCTATTACCTCCCTAGGTAAAAACTTCTTATAGTTAATTATTTTCAGTGTTTAGAACATTATATCTATTCTACCTGGAATTTTTCTGGCATATATTGAATTTTGTCCAGTCTTGGACTGAAGGTGGAAAGAGCCCTCTGCAAGCAGAAATCTTCTGCCTCATCACTTACTTGTACGTTCTGATCAAGTTTCTTCTTTCACATTCTCTTTTACAAACTTAAGGAACAAAGTTTTATACTTCTCTACCATTAAGGCGAGATCTACATTCTTACTCATTCCTGTGGCTCTTTATCAAACTCCTTGCAATTTGTCAAGATTCAGTGTTCCAGTACTAACTGCACTAAGCCTACCCCACTTTCATTCTAAGAATATTTACATAGAGGTAGACGAAGTCATCTGGGCACATATTATCGATCTTGTGCCAGAGTAAGAAATACGATTCAGCTTCAGCTTCAAATTCAGTGATGCCAAAGACTTCTGAATTTTTATTCAGATGGAGAAAAGCTGTGTCATATCACTCAAGATTCCTACTTCTAATTACAATTTCTACTGCAAAATACCTGCAACTAAACAAGTTAAATTGAGCTGTGTTAGTAACAATGACTGAAGAAAGATGGTTGAATCCTAAAGGGAATAAAAAAGTCTGATTCCCATAGATGGGGAACAGTTCTTAAAATAACAGCTAAGGCAATGCAGAATGGAGATCTTTGAACATTCTTGGGCATACTGCTAGGTGAAACCATACAGGTCATGGCAGCTCTTTGGAGATTTGTTTCGAGATTTATTTTCATTTCTAATCCAGTGCATGAGAGAGAGGAGGTAAAATGGATTGAAACTAATTCATGTTTCTATGAAAAGAAACTCCACCTGCTACAGAGGAAGGAATACCTTTGATTTTAATCACTTGTAATCGAATCTTTTAGTCTAACTCTCCATCATCCTCCTGCTGAGGGATCGTGGGAGCCCACAACACCACACAGAAAAATGTCAGTCTAATTGGAAAATACTTCCTATCACTTTGGCAGAGTTGTAGACTGCCTTGATTTGCAGTAGTATTGACCTATTGACGTTTGCACAGTGTGTATATCCATGGTGTACATTGTGATCCTTATATTTCATTCTCTACTTGGTGGTAGTAAACAATGTATACTATTAGGCTTAAAACATTAGTAATGAACCACTCAAGGGTAAGCTCTACTCTCCAACCCACACATGCAATGTATATTCACACACAATTTTAACTCATACTTTACCTAATGGAGTTAACTGACTTCACCTAATACTTTCTTGGTCGCAAAGAGGGGCAGTTTTGGGAGCTGGAACTCCTTTCTCTAGATTCAGGGAGACAGCATGTAGTCTGCACAATAAGTGATTTAGGAGCTTTCTTTCCTTTTTCTTCCCCACAGAAACTGTACATAAATTGCAACTTCCTCTACAAGTCCGAGTTGTGTAAGATTTCCACTCTGTGCAGCAAATTATAACACACTACATATGGAATCCATTTATTTCTCCACCCAAAGTCACTTAGGTATTCCCTATGCATGCACTACAGAATAATCCATCAAATAATGCATATTGTTTCCTTATGGAGTATCCATCCAAAATTCTCTTTTAGATAACTAGGATAAAGAGTGATGTTGTCAACATTTAGTTTGCTTTAGTTGTAGATTTCTGTATCTTCATTTCTGCCACTGGTTTTATTTTTTAAATGGAGATTTCAGCAGAATTCAACCCAAAACTCAGGAGTATTCACACCATAAGCTTTTTCTGTTATTCTCAAGTAATTTTTTCTCATGTATTTTTAGATAGACTTTTATTCCTAGGGATGCTTGCCTTCTTTCCTTCCTTCCTTCTTTCCTTCCTTCCTTCCTTCCTTCCTTCCTTCCTTCCTTCCTTCCTTCCTTCCTTCCTTCCTTCCTTCCTTCCTTCCTTCCTTCCTTCTTTCTTTCTTTCTTTAAGGAGGACAAAGGGAATTGGCTATTAAATTTAAAAAATCTGAAATATCTCATGTTTTCTAAGTTACTTTCAAAATTACTGTGTTTTTCCATAAATCTCAGTGCTATTCTTTGTGCATGTGTGACGTGTATAAGCTGGTATTGTTTGTTGCAGGCTTGTAAGATTCTTTCAGTCTAGTAAGGAAGACCATAGATTCAGTATACATAATTTTGTTTTTAAGTGTTGGACGTGCTGTGCTATCTTATTCTGCGGTGCAACAGCAAATTTTTCGTATCACTCTAAGAGGTAAGCATGTTCTCTGTTCACATCTTATTTTCCAAGTTTTAATAAAAACATAATTAAAAATGTTTCTTAGGCTACAATACAGGTAGTACACACTTTCTATTTCTATAGCATACAGTACATAATGAATAATGTGATTACTCTAGATATAATATAGGGCTCTTCCATATGAATACGAATTACGTTCATGCAACGGTTTCCTGTATCTATCTTTTATTATGTAGCACAATTTGCTTTATTTTCCTCAGGGCACAGCTTGAGCTCAGTTACCACTTCTGATTTTTGTGTGGATAATAAAATATTGATAGTCTTCAAAATTAGGTGCTGAAACAGTGATTAGTGTGGTATGAATGAGCAACTGAATAGATAAGGGCATGATGTTTTGGACATGCATTACCACATACTGAACTTATGCTTATAAAATCCCAATTTATGTGTATGTATGTGCTTGTGATTCCAATCCAGCAATTACTTTCTCCTTACCTGTGACATTCCTCTCTCAGTTTTACCTGGCCCCTGCATTCTTCTGTTCAGAAGAGGTTTGGCGACTGCAGCTCTGCTGTTCAGGATGGAGTTGGGGCCCTGCTCAGGAAGGCTATGATTTTTCAGTTTCTACATTCAAATTGCAATGTAATTGCCTTGACCTCCCTGGGTAAATAACAGTATTCCTTGCAATTTTCTGTGTGCTTCCTTCTTAAGTGGATGATACCTTAAACCCAAAGTACTCTTTTCCCTACACAGATCCTGAGGAGCCTGTGACACTCCAGAAGTGCTTTTGCCCAGGTTACTTGGCTGAAACACCTTCTCTCCTCACCATCCTATATTGGACTCCGACTTCTAGTGGTCGCCTTTAACTGCAGACCATTTCCATGTAATTGGACTTATTGATAAATGTTTTGGAGACAATTCAGATCAGAAGTGCAGGTTAAGGTAAAGAAACTTTTAACCTCCCATCCCTCCAACCACCTTTATCAATGAAATTTTAGGAAGAGACCCTATTTTCCAAGCCTGATTCCTTCTAGACACAGTATTGAATTCAATTCTTGGCTGTATGCCTTGCTTGGTTTAGATCTGTCTATTTTAAAGGGTCCAGAAAAGCCAGAAAAGTGTAATCTTCCTCAGTCCCCAAAGAAGGACCCCATTTTATGTTGTGATTAATCACAGTAATCAAGCTATCTGCCTGCAGAGACCCCTTAACAATATAACCAGATTCTAGGATAATGAATTAATTAATTAAATGATTGATTAATTATTAATTGGAAAGTCAATTTCTTAATGTTATGTCCTTGAATTTTTTTTTTGTCAACAAGTTTCTTCTATGACAAACTGTGTCTTAATAATTACAGAGTAATTACAGATGATCCTACCACACTGTGAGTCTTTGAAAGTAGTAGGTAATTCAGCCAAAAAATTGATGGCATGATACTGACCCAAAGGACTTGTACATTTGTGTGTTTCTTTAAAACTAAAATGGCACTGTACTGAAGCATCCCAGCTATTGCTGTGCGTGATTCCTCTGCTAGTATCCTCCTTTACACAGTGCTTAAAATAATTGTTTCATCCCTTCCCAGAAGTAACGTCGACATTCCTGTGACATATACATGTCACATAGTAAACTAGCTGTTAGCAACATGACTAGCTGAAGCCAGATTTATTTTTCCAACCAAGCTGAGAAGATTTGGAACGGTGAAGCTGCATTGATCAGAGAGTATGTTTTACCATTGAACATCTAATTTAATATTAGTTAAACTTGATCAACAATTCCAGAGTTTAGGGTCACATTATTAACAGAAAACATCAATCCTTTGGATAATTCAATTAAAAAACATCAATAAAAATCTAATTTCAAAAGTCACTAGTATACCAATATACCATATCCGACAGACAGAAACTGCTCAGCCACCATTGAATCATTGCCTCTTTTAATAAGTATTCAGAAATTATACTGAGACTTCAAAAGAAATTGTAAGGAATTGTTAGCAGGTTTATTAATGTTTTATGTTTTATTAAAAGTTTGGGTGTACATTTCACAATGAGCAACATCAAAAATCAGACTTTCTGCCTGTAATTTTGCTTCCTCCTGTCTTTCTGCCTTTGGGATTCGCTCTTTTCCTTTCATCAGCTGCCATTTTCAGCAGCATGCAGTAATTTCATGGCTCATTGCAAGTGCTGAAAACCTTTGAAACCACAAATGCTAACCTACCTGGCCTGCAGCCATTTAGGAAGAGATTAATTTAGCAAACAGAAGCAAAACACTTTCTACTTCTAGCCTGTGCATAATTTCACTTCTATCTGTATTTATTTTACAGTGAGCAGCGTAATGACAATTTCAGTAATTGCAACTCTGTAAAAATTTGCCTACCTAGCTTATCTCACTATCACAAGACTGTGAGTCAGTCAGATTAGAAAAAGTACAGCATGTGAAACTGCATTGGTTGCCTTCCAAAAAAATATGTGCCTTATATAAAACTTAAGTGATGCTCTGCACTTATTTGTATACTTATCTACAGGACAATGGATTCTCCATGATGTTTGCTTGAGATGTGTGTGCCTTTTTAACGCACTGTGATTTATGGGTTCTTTTCCCATACAAAAAGATCAGCAATGCTAGTAGGCTGCAAGTGCCAGCCCATTTCTGCAGACTTAGTTACAAATGGCTGTTATGGTGCTGTCAAGCGATTTGAACAGAACTGAAAGTCCATCTGGGGCAAATCTAAGCTATAATGCTTGGAATTAATTCAAATTCAAAATTAGCCTACAAACTGTTAGCTGAAAAAAAAGTTCAAAATGTTTTATTGTTTCTAATTTAACTCAGAGATCCAATTCTGTAAGTAAACACACAAACTTTTCTTCTAATCCATTTTTTAATTCCATTTGACCAGCATTTCAGAACAAGATGCATAATGCCAAGCATATAAAAGTTTAT
Source organism: Tetrax tetrax (assembly GCA_009806455.1). Classification (NCBI taxonomy): domain Eukaryota; kingdom Metazoa; phylum Chordata; class Aves; order Otidiformes; family Otididae; genus Tetrax; species Tetrax tetrax. The sequence continues at coordinate 248,478 of WHYT01016447.1, forward strand.
TTATACAGTAAAATGGAAATGGCTTGATGCTCCTGTGATTTCTCTCAGTGTTGAGTATCCCAGTTCTTACCAACTTTGTTAACCACGGAGGTTTCTATGTTTATACTCCGACAAATGTAAAGGTTACAATAATTGAACACAAAGCCTTTGCTGCCATGTGCTTTGTAAAAAAAGGGAGCAACAAAGAGTTATTGTAGTAGCATTTCCAGATACACAGGAGGAAAGAGATTTCTTTACAATTCCCACGTCTGCCTTGATAGCCAGCATGATGGCCTCGGGTAGAAGGAATCCCTAAGGTATCTCACAGCTCCTGACTTCTATATTGGTATCCTGGCACTGGTAGCAGGGCAATCTGGTGCTGCTTTCTGGCAGTCATTGCTCCGAGCCCGGGCTGGTTGGAAGGGATTTTAGTGACCTTGAGTGACCTTGTGGATGGCAGTGGCTGGGTAATGTTTTCGACTGCAGGATTATGCAGTGGTACATCCCGCAGCGAGGGGCTGCGAGAAGATTGCTGCCAATGACACGGAGGGAGATGGAGTCAAAGGGAGAGAGGGGGTCCTCAGTGCTGGAGATGAAACAGTTCAAAGCGCACAGCTTTCCAACTTTTTACGTGAGAGTAGTGAAAGTGCAATTGAATATCGTTGTTAGCTTGCTTCACTGTGATTCAGGTATTTTTGCATCAGCAAAAGGAAAGTGTACAGCATTAAACTTGTTTATGCAGTGTTTTTATAATAGCTAATTCATTTAAGCATACAGATACACAGACGGCAGTGGGATGACTGGCCAACCCACACAGATGTACACCTCCAATCTGGCATCCCATAACATTCATAAAATATGTCAACACAGCCTGGATTCCTTCCATAGTTTATGTTAAACTATTGGTGTTCATACCATACAAGCAAAATATTTCATGTTGTTAAAATTTGTGTCCCTAGTAAATAAATATAAAAACTAAACACATTGCCTCTAAATGCACAAGCCGTGCGCAGCAGCGTTGAAGCAATATGTACTGTTTGTACTCCTAGTAACATTGGAGAAATTAACATTTGTAGAGCTGTTTATCATGCAGGCAAGTGATAATATGGAGGCTTCTGTGTTTTACTAATATTCTACTTTAAGCTGTGATATCCCTCGTATGGCTCCCTCTCTAGTTACTGAACTCCCAATGCATGGGACTACACATCAGACTGAACAGTGAGGAAAGGGATCTGGTGAGGGACATGGCCATATGCAGGGAGTCCCATGGCCTAGGCACACCCCCCATAATGCCACCCCATAGCCTTGCATTGCCCCTTTTGCTCGCCCCTGAGGCCCCAGCTAGAGGCACAGGCAGTTGGCATAAACCAGCTTTGTTTGGCATGGAGTGTCCTTGAGCAGTGGGAAGGCAGCAGTTCTGCTAAATATGAGTAAGCGCAGATGCTCTAGCGCAGGATAAAGGCCAAGAATGAGTCTGGTGTTCAGGGTGTAGGAATAAAAGCTGAATCCTATTTTTAGACCAGAATTCTCCTGAATGTAAAGTATATTCATAGATGGAATCCTCATGATCCTCGGAGCACTTGAGCAGTCTTTGCACAACGCTGTGGCAGTGCTGGTTCCCCTAAATAAGACAGCAGAATTAACCCACCTCCCCTCAGCAGACCCACTTCACAGAATCGCAGAATCATAGAATCGTTAGCTTTGGAAGGGACCTTTAAATGTTACCTAGTCCAACCTCCCTGCAAGGAGCAGGGACATCTCCAACCAGATCAGGTTGCTCAGAGCCTCGTCCAACCTGGCCTTGAATGTTTCTAGGGATGGGGCATCCACCACCTCTCTGGGCAACCTGTTGCAGTTTTCCACCACCCTCAGTGTAAAAAATTTTTTCCTGATGCCAAGTCTGAATCTACCTTCTTCTGTTTGAAAACCGCTACTCCTCATCCTCTCACAACAGGCCCTGCTGAAGAGTTTCTCTTCATCTTTCCTGTGGGCCCCCTTTAGGTATTGGAAGACTGCTGTCAGGTCTCCCCAGAGCCTTCTCTTCTCCAGGCTGAACAGCCCCAACTCTCTCAGCCTGTCCTCATAGGAGAGGTGCTCCAGCTCTCTGATCATCTTCATGGCCCTCCTCTGGACTTGCTCCAACAGGTCCACATCCTTCTTACGTTGGGGGCTCCAGAGCTGGACGCAGTACTCCAGGTGGGGTCTCACTAAGGCAGAGTAGAGGGGCAGAATCACCTCCCTCGACCTGCTGGCCACACTCCTCTTGATGCAGCCCAGGATGCAGTTGGCTTTCTGGGCTGCAAGTGCACATTGCCAGCTCATGTTGAGCAGCTTGTCCACCAATTATCATGAAGACCATGGTTATCTCAGAAGACCATGATCAGAAGACCATGACTCAGCAGCTACGGACAGCCAAGGTACCCAGCTTGTCTTTGTGTAGGACAGCAGATATTTCCCTTTCTCAAAAGCAGAAACACGAAGGGTTGTTGCAGAGTAATAATCAGTAGCTCTTGCTGGGGGCTTTTGACTCCTTGGTACTTGCTCAGGTTGGGTTTTTGGCTTGTTCAGCAGAGATCTTTTCCAAACATGATGATCTGAAATTCCCTAAGTATAGCTTCTTAAAATGCTGCAGCTCCATGCACCTCTGATATTTATATATGGTTATTCAACGATGAACTATTATTTTTATATTTAGATTGTTAAATTACATCACTAATAAATTATGTTACTAATATTACCCATGTAAAGTAAAATAGATTAGTGTGGTACTGTTAAACACTATGGTGTATGAATGTATAGTAAAATAGATCTGATGCCATTATGTTTAATGAATAATACTCCTCATTAACACACGTCTCTGCGTTTCAGTAATTCCAGAGCTATGACACAGACCAATCAAGGAAATGCGCAATAAACAAGCTAGAATTTTGCTCTGGTTCCGCAACATAAAATACTTAGTGAAATTAGAGAGTGCTGTATGCGGAGGATTAAGCTGATATTCAGGTGCACCCTCACCTTTCCTTGATTAACAAACATGCCCATCGAGATAAAGGAATAGTGTGGAGGGAAGAAAGCAATACTTGATCATTAATACACAAATGCAAAAACAGACTGCTGTTAGACATGCAGAAGTCAGTAAAACCACATGCTGTTTGGAGAGGATTGAATTATCTTCAAGCACTACCATCTAATTAAATATGTATATATTTCTAGGGCCTGAGCTCTGGAAAGCATTCCTATTCAAGAGCGCGCTTAAGCATATGCTTAACTGCAGAACAGGGGCTTGGAGGAGGTATTAGTATGTGTAGTCAAAAGTACATTTAGCAGATGAGCAAACGTACTTGTTTTACAATCAAGACTGATGACAGTTTGCTATAGGTTAATCAATTGCCTGGTTTTGTTACTTCATTTGAAGTTGTTTTTTTCTGTAAGATGGTGCAAAACATTGCTGTAAACAAGTAAATTGTTCTTTTTGATTAACAGATGGCTCACGACTAGCCAAAAAATAATTTTTAAAATTAAATGAAAGTGTTCCTTGTTGAATCCTTCTACGTTGCAGGCCATCCAAAAGAAAATTTATTAAAATGAAATTATAAACTTACGAAAAACAGGATTTATAATGGAAACACTGATACAACCATAACTATAACCATGTGAAACATGCTGCTATTATTTACTATGGTAACATTATAAAAAACTACACTGTTTGGGCCATTATCCTTACAGTTTTCTTTTCAGTACAAATCATTATATTTATTATCTGTCTTCTTGTATAGAGGGTCATGGAAAAGGCCAATCAAAAGCAGAAGCAGCCTGCTTTTCAAAAGGAAATTGGACCTATTTCTAATTCTTCTTCTTTATCAAATAGAAGGAGTGCAGACTTTTTTTTGTGAAAAATTGTTTCATGTAAGATAAAAGTGCAGATTATTGGTGAGAAAATGACACACTTTTCCCTACATCTTGAAGATTCTTGGGAGATATTGCCAGTTTTCCTGAGAGATTTTTACCTTACTCACAAATGCATTTCCTTACAGACTTCAAGCAGCCGGTGCTGGGGCTCTGAGTATTTATTTGGTAATGCACTGCATAATTCAGCTATTGTGACTCAGAGAGATGTCTTAGCAACGTAGTATCTTAGAATGAATATTGTACAGAGCATCAGACAAAATGGATGTTTTTAGAAATATTCATTTCTAATTTACAGGATGAAGAAACACAAAACTGAATTTGTGCTTGTCTCTCTCTTTAATCATTTCTTTCTTTCTCTGTGTCTGGAAAAAATATGAATCTCAACACCGTTGTTCCCGCCTCCTGGGAAATTGTCATAAACATAGATGTATTTTATCTATTTTATCAGACTTATTGACAGTAGTATAGTAGATAGGCCACAGTATATAGACACAGAGCCCCAGTGCCTGGCTTACACAATCACCTTTATAATTATGAATTATGACTAATAAATATGTGCCAGTTTTTTAACTCTTTCAAGCTGTAAAAGGGATGTGATAAAAGTAACCTCTCTTCTATGGATTGGGCAAGATGTGCTATGTGTTCAGAAAGCCTTCAATGTAAAACACGAAAAATAGCCTTGAAATTGTATTTAAGAAGTGCTCCATGACTGTTGACTCATCACTAACCTGAGACGAAATGTCAATGTATGTGGAATCTCTTTGTTTTCTTTTTTTTCTGAAACACTCATTTGACTTAGACACTAGTGTAAGATAGCACAATATGATTATTCCATATTTAAAATAACTTTTTACTGTGTTCTCTCTATCTACAGTAAGATACCATCCATTAAAAGCATTGCTTGGAACTGTAGTGAGTCAATATTAAAACCGATGATTTAATACTATTATCTGCATGACAACTATGCTTAATTCAGTAAACATTCCTGACATTGTAAACATGGCCAGTATAGCTGTTAATACAAAGTAGGCAAATTGATTGACAAATATGTTTAGAGATACAGGTCTCTGAGAGACTATGGATCAGTTGTTTACTCATAACTGGCAGGATGCTCTGACTGAATTGCTGACAGTTAAGCTGAAGAAAAAAAAGTCACTTTATGACTGCAGCTTGATGAAATAATATTCCTGGGTTTTTTTCGGACTACGCTGCCAATTTAGGAGCATCAGCTCTGCCCAAGAAAGCTGTGTCACTACTGGAAAATGATCATGCTGCTAACACACAGTGGTGTTTCTTAAGTTGCGACACCCAAAATGCTTCAGAGTTTTTGATGAATACTTATGACAATTAAAAATCGCTTTATTTATTATTAAAGTAGACCTTGAGCATAAGAGTTAACGCAAATGAATTTTATTTTAGACTACCTATTGTTATCTCAGGGTATGTCAATATTACGTGCTTCAAAAGAATGAATAGGAAATGTTTATCAGTAGACAATGAAGGCAAATAGATTGTTTATGACAGTATAGGGAATACATTTCTTGGCAAGATTTTGAAGTGCAGTCAGGAGGGTCATTCTTGTGGCTGCTTTTGTTGACATTCATCATAACTGAACATCTAGATTGTAAAATATGTAGTGTTTTTGTACCAAGTGATTCTCTAGGTACAGCATATTGTGTTTGTATTGGACTTTGACGGCACAGTCACAAAAGATAGGATGTTCAAATACTGCACATACCACTGCTGCTTCTCTTTTAAATGTTTCTTGAATTGCTTATTGCAATTTACAGATCACTACCAAGCTTTAATTTGTTTCTTTCACTGTCAATTTTTTTGAGTATACTTGGATATATTTTTTCAGCATTCATGATCTCCCCTTATTTCTGACAATATAGACTAGAATCATGTTTTGAAAATAAATAAGGAAATCAAAGATATTTTTTATTTTAAAATAACATATACCATAAACCAATGTTTATCTTTTGATTTGAGTTTATTTGCATATTCTTAGACAGTATTTGCTAAACTAGTGTTTTAGTGCATTAATTTTACCACATACAAAAACAATGTCAGGCAAGGTAAAATCGTATAGTGGATATGATCAAAGAATACTGCTGCTGTGAGGATTACAGGAATGTAGCTAGTTTCATAAAAATTTTGCATTTCCTATCACCCCATTTTGCATGTTAATGTCTCATTAGTAGGATAGGGAATTCCAGTTTTTACAAGGTCTATAAAAATTGCTGAACAACAGGCAGTGAAAGGTAGCCTGGAGAAGCAAAAGCCTCATCACCACCCAGGCCCTTTATACTCTTATTTCAACAGTGCACTGGAATCTGTACAACTACTCACCAAAAATAATAGTCTCAACATGTGTAATCATTGCAGATAGTACAGCACATTTTATTTACTGTTGAAGTTATTAATGGTATTGTATTTTTAAGACTTACAAATGATATTTCCTTTATTTACAACAACTTACATGGCTGTTCCACTCTACCCTGAGCTTGCCCTAAGTAACCTGTTCATTATATCTATCTTTTCGTTTTAAGTAGTCACTTTTCCTTTTTCAGAACAGGCTGACTTTGTTCACTCAGTTGCTGAGACCCACATCAAGCAGTGGTAGCACAGACCCATGCAGCCTCCTGCCATGCCTTGTCCTGGTTGAAAGTAGATATAAAATAAGGGCTGTTCTGATTTGGCTTCATCTCATGCCTACTTCACACTCACCAGTGTGAGTTCCCATCTGGTCCAGAGCAAAACAAACTCAGGCATTATCAGCATAGATACATTTTTACAGAACAAAGTACTGTCAGCATGCCACACTCTCCATGTTTGATTAATGTGCACATTCAATACAAATCAGGATGGACCTTACAAAGAGCTCAGTTCATGTAATTGAGGCCAAATTTTAGGAACTGCTGATTGGTGAGGTGATTTTGAAAATGTGGCACTTTACACAGAGATCAGTGCCGTGCTGCATTAATGTCACACAGGACGTCAAAGGTCTTTTTTGCAGTTCTGTTGTCTGAAGGTGTAATCTTAAGATGCAGACAGGTTGGAGGGGCATCGTCACTGCTCCTGTATGTGTTTTAATAGCAAAAATTAATTATTTAAATATCACAGCAGGCCTATGGAGCAGATGGTCAGTAACACACTCATCTGAAAGCCTGAAAAACTTGAAGTAAGAATCCAATTGTGATAGAAGAGTAAATATTTTTGACTCCTGATTTGCGGTCCAAAATGCAGAGGGGAAATATGAGATGATCCCCTCAAATACCCAAGCGACATTAATGGAGTCCAAGAAAGTGCAACTCACAGGATGAGGAGTCAGATGGAGGAAGCTGGAGGTTCATGATAGGACAGGGAAACTACGCCAAGGGAACAGATATGTAAGGGGAACCATAAGTTACAAAACCAGAGGCTTATTTCATACACACTTCTCTTTTTGGCCTTATGGTCTAACCACGACACCGTGCTCCTTTCCTCCATAAATTTGAAGTATTAGGCTTTTAACCAAATTTACATAAATGCAAAAAGTTAGAAATATAGAAAATATAAATAGAAAAGCAAATTTTTAGATTAAAATTTAGGAACTGGAATCTAATCAAAATATTTATATATAAAGTGCTAAACTAAGAATTGATTATAAAGTTAGTGTAACGAGTTCAAAGTAGACTTTGAAGAGTAGACAAAGTCTATCTGGATTTCCTAACTATAATGTTATGTTCAGATACAATGCAGAGGAAGAAATACATCTTTAAATGAGTCTAAGAGTAAATAAACCCTCACTTCTATTTGGCTAAATCAGAGAAGAAAGCAGCTTTGTTCTACTACATTTCAAAGGGTATTAAAGATGCTCGCAGTTGCATGTATATGAAAACCCCACCCTCTTCACTGTTCTCAACATTGAAATCCATTATATTCACTAAAAAGAACTTGGAACTAAAATATCTGAAGATTAAAAGTATTTGGAAATGTTTAAATCATCAGCCTTTACTGATACGCACTTCAAGAGAAATCACCTAACATTTAGATCAGATATCTACCATCCAATCTGAAAACAAGCTATTAAAATTGTTCCCACTCTCCTTTGTAAGTTTGCCAGTCTCACATGGTATGGTGCATCACGCTGGCATCCAACATGATGCCGCATAAACAACAGGACTGTATTGTACATCATCAGAAATATGTGAAAATTTCATTTGGATCTGCCACCAGCTATCAATTTCGACAAGGAATGTATCTGCTCTGCTTAATTAGAGAGGATGAAAGCAGGGCATACAGGTCAGCCTCCCCAGTGCTTGCACACCATTGGAAATTGTGCTCTGTGGCAGTCTGCTAAAATAGTCAGGATAGGTCAAAACCAGACTTTTTCTCTATAGAATATTCCACTTCCCACTTCAGAGGCATTAGCCATATCTGCTACAACACCAGTAGCCACAGGTTGCAGATGGGGAGTGACTTTAAAAAAAATACTCAAGTTTTGTTTTCCAAGTCAGCCAGAGGAATACGTTCATCTTTCCCCTTAGACAGTCTCAGAGATGAGATTTGACTGACTTCAGTGGAGTAGCTCCTGATACAGAGCAATGAAAAAGAGACAACCTCAAAACCTCTGGGAAAAGTTCTTTGGCTATAAAAGTGGTGTCGCTCCATATTGCATGCAAGATATGGGCTTCCATGCTTGATTTTTTTTTATATTTGTGGGGGCTAAATATATATATA
>WHYT01016447.1:257110-284227 GCA_009806455.1 Tetrax tetrax
GATGGATCTCATCAGGCCCCATGGACTTCTGCACCTTCAAGTTCTTATCTCCTTTCCTTGATTCATTCCTTTTATCTTATTTCAAGTCTGTTTTTTGAGGGTGTTACATTTATAATGAATTTCCAAAACTGCAAGGAAAACAGATTTTTAAAAATCCTTTAAATATTCTTATGCCCTTAACTTCTTATTGTTTGCAGTACAGTTGCGTTTTACAAAGTAATTACATTACTACCAGCCCACCCAGATAGTTTGTGACCTGGTCTTTCACTCGTCTAAAGGTCACTTTCATTTTCATGTTGACTTTACTCTGTGCCTATCTGGAGGTTCATTCAGTGAAATAAAATTGCTTTGCAATTATTTCTACTTAGAGAAATACTACAGCTTGAATTTTTATGTTAATTAATCTTTGGTTTTTTTATTATTGTTTGGCTGCCTACCATAAATTTCTTTGCAATCCAGTCGTAATGCATTCTATAAATTATTGTGGTTTCTCCCAGGCCCATCATGCCCTGCAAATAGTTAACTTTGCATGGATTTCTATTGTTTGTCCTAATATTATCATATATGTAATCCAGCGGGAATGGTTCTCATCTCTGAAAATATACAGGATTAGGAAGGATACTTGTCAGGAATGAGCTCTTGGTCAGTCTGTAGTCTTGTTCTAAGTATGAATGTCTGTAAAAAAAATTAAAATACATTAAAAAAAAGATTAAAAGTAATATCAACTCCAGTGCATACTGGATTGAAGGGAACAAACAAGGCATTACATTTCTTCTTGTTTTGCTGGCTCAGTGAAATTAGGAAGCCACTGTTTCCTCACCTGCATGCCCAGTTAAGGGCCATCTGTTTCCTGTTTAAATGTAGTATCTTACATAGTTTTTCCAAAACCTCACTTGCATTAATCAACATAATCCCAATAAACAGAAGCACCAAATCTTTCTTACTCAAGGAAAGCATTTTGGTAGCTACGACTCGAACACAGTCTAGCTTTACCGCAGTGCTTTATTTTCGCTAACATTCACATTTGTTCTCTGCATTTTTAAAATTTCTCATCTATTTCTAGGCTGATTTTGCAAGCTCTCTGCAACAGCCTGAAGTCCTTTTTGTTACTGTAGATTAAACCAATAATATGTTGATTTTGTCACTAAAGCTTTTAATCTGGGTCTGGTGTCATGTGTTGTACTTAAACATCCTCATGAATGTTATTATAAATTTAACACTGAGTTAAAGATAATAAGGTCAAATGTATCCTTGACGTTATACTTTGCCTTTGATGAAGGTAACAAATAATGAACGTCGCCTGGTCTCCTTATTATCATGGTTTAGATTTACAGGAAATCATTGGTGGATGGATACTCCTGGCAGGAAGAATCAATGAGTCAAATTGGCTATTTGGATTGCAGCAAGATTTACACAGAGAAATAATACATTTTATTATATCAAATAATTACAGTATTATGATGCCATCACAATGAATGCAGACATTATAAATATCAGGTGTCATCTTTAGAAGAGATTCTTTGATAAAGTATTGACATCAGGATATTTTTTTCTTTTAATTTTAAATAGGAAATGTAGATTATTTAGTATATGTAAAAAGGGACAAAAGGAGCTTATAAAATGACTGAGTGCAGTATTTAATTTCATACATACATGCACATACACACACAGAAAGGCTCTGCAAGAACTTCATTAAGGTTTTCAGAATCAGTCACTCAAATGCTAGAAAAGATGGCTTGGGCAACACTGATTTGGCTCATTTATTGCATTCATTCTGGTACAGCCCTTAACTGCATGGTTGATGTCGAGCTGTACACAAGGCCCTAGCTTGCCCATTGTACCTGATGGACAACCCCCACTTAACAAGCTGTTGTTCTGTATTTTGTTGTCTCCTCATTGCTCAATGCGTGCTGTGAGACTATATTTATAGCACATTTTTCATACCTTCCCCAAAGGCAGAGTCAGTTATTTTTGGGCTTGTCTCTGGTGCTCATTGCTAGCAGGACAGCTGTAATGGCCGTGGGGAGAGCTGTGCAACTCCTGCAGTGGCATAACACACAGATACAACACCTGCAAGTTCATGCCATGCAGTGTCTCCTGCAAATCCTGCCATGCCAGCAGTGCGTCTAAGTGCTTTGCCAATTTATTTTCTCAGGAAGTGGAGATGGTTCTCAATAAGTCTCATCAAGTGGGTAGTTATTGGTGCTGTTATTACTTTCAGGCTAAAGCTGAAAAAAATTTTGATGAAAATAAAAACTTTGATCTAATTTTGGATTCTCAACTAGATATATCTAACAACTGATTCTTTTTCGAGTCCTTGGGAAGATTCTATGGCATCCCTGTACACATACAAACCTTTTTCACTTGTGTCAGACATAAATGTTTACCACTTTTGCAAAACAAATATCTTAGTTTGAAATCAGGACCCAGGAAATGAATAAAATACAGTAATTTACATCTTGTGGAAAGTCTGGTTTAAGTGATTGTCCAGCATCACTCGATAATACTGCAATTTTATGTAATACATTTTGCTGGAATCCAACCCTTTACTCTGTAGCCCTAATACAATTTCATGTCCATTCTGCACACAGACATCTGACATTTCTTACCCTGTCCCCTCTCTGGTGAGTCACTTGGTGCTGCTGTCTTATCCTGAGGTTTGTGCTGAAGTCCCTGTCACTCCCCGTTTCAGCTGATCCCGTCAAAGGTTGGATGCAGCTACCTGTGACCTCCCTGACATGCTACCTGGAGCCTACGTCCTGCAGAGCAGCAGTGCGTACAGGTCACAGCAAGAATTGGGACAAATTTGGTAGGAGAAGAACTGCTTTTCATAGTCCCAGTGAAGACCAGGGACCAATAAAGTTGCACTGGCTGCACATTTATAGGAAGAGGACTTATTCCCACAGCAGCTCTGCCCACCGATGAGTGTGGGTCTCCAGCAGTTGAGCAGGCCATGGGGGGAAATAGGGAGATTAAAGCCTGCTGCCCCACCACGACCACCACCTACACCGGCATATATTGCCACTTAAGTGGGGTGACTTTCAACAGTAATTCAAGCTGGGGCGACAGGCATCCCTGCGCAGACTGGCTTTCTGTCGCCTGTAGGCTAGATACAAAGACTGCTTAGTCCAAGCCATAGTCAATGCCTCAGTGCAAGGAAAAGGTGGAAGTCTTCACAGCTGTGATACCAGTATTCTTCAACATGAGAAAAACTGCGTAGGATCCCTCATCTTGCTCTTGAATGGGGCTCAATTACATTGGCTGAAATTTTCTCAAAAAATCTAGCCTAGGGCAGAGACAAGGCAAAGAACACTAGCCCAAATAGCTGAAATTTGGCTAAGCTCTAAGTAACTGAAATCTGGAGAGTGTCTGGCAACCTTAAACGAGAGGCTATGTTTCCAGTTCCACTTATAATCTGCTGAAAAGCCAGCATGAATGCAAAATGAAAGCTATTAAAGTAAGCTGAACAACCAGAACGTTCAGCAGCTCGGTCAGAAGTGCACGGCTCAGGACAAGGAAGTTGTTTCAGCTTGTGAGTCAAATAAGTAAGGATAATAAACAGAGACTGGCATAAAGGGTTAAAGCTTATACAGCTGTTTCATCCTGTGTGTATTGAACTGAGCTGGTATTGTAAGATGACTTAAGTAACTTATGTTTCTATATAATAGCATGATTTTATAAGTTTATAGAAGCAACAAAGAATGCAAAGCAGGTTATATAAAGGCAAAAAGAAAAAAATGAACATTTCTGAAAAGAACAACATTGCTGACAGAGACAGTTTTATGGGACAAGAAACACAGGGCTCAATTTACAAGGGGGACTTAAGGATCTCAGTGCCTCCTTAGGCACTTAAGTCCAACATTTAGGTATCACTGATATCTAATGGCATTGTCTCACCTTGTCTAATCCTGTAGGTACCTCTGCTTCCCTGACATCTTGTGAAAGCAAGAAATCCAGAGAGGCCGAAGTAGTGAGGCTCACCATTTGTGCCTTAAATAGCCACAGGTTTGGCTTCCTCTGCTTAGGCCACTGGTGGGACTGGATCTAGCAGGCTCAGGTAACACAGGGTAAGAGGATGAGAGAGTGACTGCATCCACATTTTTACCTAAGAGGTCAGTGGGTCTTTTGTTTGGGTTTTTTTTTTTTTTTTAACTTGGACTGTGAAAGGTCCAGCTCTAAAACTCCCCTTCCTGTTGGGCCCTTAAATCACATCTTTCGGTTCCCCAGAGAACACCCTTGGCTGTGAGGTGACCGGTGGTGGGACCTCCTCTGAGTAGTGTGTGAATCTGTATGACATAATGCAATATTTATTTGGGCTGGTGAACAGATAAAGGCAAGAAAATTACTCTGTAAAGTGACTTTTTTTTTTAACACACTTGGATTAGATTGAATATAAGTAAAAGACCTTCCTTAACAGGTCAGCATTCTGCTTTCATGAATGTGATTCTTCATGCCCACCCCTTCCTATTTACTCTATAGAGTACCCCTGAGAACTGACCGAATCAGGACTGGGAACTCCATTAGATTGCAGGACACTTTAAGATGACAAAGTTCAGCACAGCAGCACATAAATCTCTCTGCTCACTTCCCCCTTGAGATGACTTCCTTCCTTGTTTCCTGTGGCTGGATATGTGCTATGCAGGAGAGGGGGCAGGGTGACTACCTGGTGTAAATCCTTCTCTCCACTTGCTGATATTTTAATTAAAATTAACCTTTCAATAGTATAACTGAAGTGACATATTCCTGACTTCACTCTACCTGTCTCTATTGTAGTCTTCTGAAGGCAGACCGGTAAAGCTCCAACACATCATATGTAAAAGCTCCAACACACACAACACAGTAAAGGTTATATGTTATGTATATGACTCGTTATGTGTTACTATAACGAGTCTTTTTCTGAGAGCCTCATATTAATACCAAACATGACACCACAGATAAGAGAAATTAAAATGAAAAACTTTATTTGAGTAATATTCCAACAAATTCCGCTTTTGCTAAAAGAGACATTTTCTAGAAGAAACAGCTCCAACAATGTCTGCCCCTGAAGTGTTTCATATGCTGTGTTTTGGACCTGGAGCAGCTTCCTTCTTCCTGCAGGGAAAAGATCCTAACTCTTCTAGTTAAGTCACTCCTGAAGAATCAGGGCAAAGTTGCTAACATGCGCTAAGGCATAGTCACACCTCTTGCTGTTTCACCTTACAGTCCTTCCACTTAACTCACGTTAATAAATTCAGAATAAATCAAAAGGATGTAGGGTAAGAGGTAAGCACCAGTGTAAGGACCCTCTGCTTTTATGTCCTTGTTTCTCATCCAACTATAACTTACACAATAGCATGTGTAATACGTTAGTCCCCTGGTTTTCACTTTTATAATTTCACAGTGGCCAAAGCATTGAAAAATACATCCACCAGCCTACTGTTAGCTACTTTGTTCTTCCCTCTAGTATTTTCCTTTCATGTCTATTTCTCTTTTGACCTCCTTTCTTATTTCCAGTTCTTTGTCTCTCTTTCCAGTATTATAATGCCTCTTCTTTCTTACTAAACTTCAGTTCTACTTCCAGTCACTGTGGAATTTGTTTAGTTTTTCCTTTTTGTCTGTCATTTTCTGTTTTTTCTCTTTATAGCATTACCTCTCTTCCTTTTGCTGATCTATTATTTTCTCTGGTTACCCAAATTCTTTACTTCTTTCTCTCTGTAGAGATTTCATTACCTTTCTCTGTTTGTCTGCCTTCTACCCTTCCTTGAGTTTTTCCTTCTTTCTCTTCAGATGCATTTTCTGTGTCTCATTACTATCCCGGAATATTTATTTTCTGACTTTAATGCAGAAAGTTTTATTCATTTTGTCTAGCATTTCCACAGACTCAATTTTTTCTCATGTGAGAATTCTCTCTCATGTAAGTGCTTAGAAGCCACAAATATGTATCCAGGAACTGGAGTAGCCTAGGATGATCAGATTCTGTTGATCAGACATAGATGAGATTAAAGCATAAATGGCAGCTGGACTGATCAGGAGTATACAGGTTGTCAACACAGGACTTCCCAAGAATAAAAGAAGTTCACCAGTTTTGAGGTTCTCAGGAACTCTTCAGTACTGTCTACAGCTTAATGGGGCAACCTGAAGGGCTCTGAAGAGCAGGATGTGGGAAAGGCAGGGAAAATGACCTAGGTGAATATTAATTTTATATTCTGTATCTTTATGCCTTTCAGGTCACTAACATTTTGGGTCTATCAAAGTACCTTGAGAGACCCATTTGTATTTATTGTTGGAAACTTCTCTGAGTTGTGCTATGCAGAGCGTTGTTGGCTCTGCTAGGGTTCTTTCTAACACAGGAGCAAAGTTAATTCCTCCCAGAACAAAGTTATTATAATAATCTCCTTGCATATGTCTATCATAGCTATGCTTTTTCTTTGGAGTCCTTCCAGCAGGTAATTTCGGGAGACCATTTAAGACAGCCCTTTTTTTTTATTGTGGTTGCACCAGACTTTCCTCTACTACATTAATGGGGGCTTGGGGATTTTGATTACTATTAGCCTTTTTTAAACTTTTAAACTGTTATTTTAAAAACTGAGGGTTGGGTTTTTCATTCTCCCAATTCAGCTTTCAGAGTGCAAAATGAAAGTCTGGCACTCCAGGGTGTATGTTAGCTACAGGATAATGTTTGTGGCAGAGAAGTATACAAGGCAAAGAAATGGCTTTTGTGGGTGATTAAATGCTGAAGTGAAGCTGAGGTGTTTGATAACCACAGAAGCTATTTATTGTGTGTATACTCCAGTGCCATGAACATTATTCCTATTATACAACAAGACAAAGGAAGATTCAGCAAACCATAACGAGAGAAGGATGAAGGGGTTTTTTGGTTGTTGCATTTTTGCTTGATGGAAGTTTGAAAGTTCTGTTTAATTTTCTGCCTTTCCTAACATTTCCTTTCACAGGGGGGAGATTAAGGCCAAAAGACAGAGATTGGCCTGCAGAGGATAGCCCTGGTGACTAAATTCTGAGTAATACTGGGAGTTACCGTATCTTATCATCAAACAGCAGTGCTCACTGTTTTTCTGGGACATAGAGAAAGACCATGCTAATAGTATTCATAAAAAGCATTTCTTTAGGTTGTGACAAATAAGCTTAGAAAATAATCAAGTATTATCAGGTTTTAAAAAACCAACAGTGAGATATATTAAGAAGATAATGGTTATATACATCTTCTACCTGTCCGATTAATCCTCAAAGGAGCAGTGTGAGTTCAGGAAATATTGCGAGACCAAGCTTACAAATGCTACTTAAACTCTCAGCAACAATTCTGTTCTGCCAGTTCCCTGCTTGTGTGCTGCTGTTCCCGTGGGGTATTTTGGTTTTCTGGGATGTGCTAGTCAGTGCTAGTCAGCGAGCTACATCAAGACTTATGCCCGTTCTCAGAGGAACGGAAAAATACAATGAGATTTGAATAACAAAGATCCAGCATATGAGACAACATACCTGTTTCTCACTGTCATTACTTAATAGGTGTCATTTCCTCTTTAAATCACTTCAGTTGCTAAAAAGACCAGAAACAAAATGGTGTGGCTACAATGACCAACAACCCAGTGTAAATCCTGAGTAGAGAAAATGAGCCACAACTAACCTCACCACTGGTCTTTGTTTGTAAATATTGCTCATTAAACAATTATGAGCAGAGAATATGTTTGTGAAGTGCGAATGCTGTTTGCAAATGACTTGCCTGTAGATAAACAAAGCCTGCTTTGTCAAATCATGAGAAATAATTTAACCATCTGTAGTCACAACACCCCTGTGAGTTGCAGCTATTTTTACACCACTTCAGAGGCGGGCAACTTGGAGACAGACAAAAATTTCTTATGTCCATGGCAAACTGTGAATTAACTATAATCAAAAAAAGCAATTGTTAATTGTGCTATGATTTTGTTGATGTGTTTGCAGATCTCCTGACAGGAAATAATACCAATTCCCTAGGAATTTTTGTTACTTTAACGAATTAACGTTGAAGGAATTTCATTGTTAACAACACTTGCTGGCTGGCTATCTGCTCACATTCCTTCAGACCAGGCTGTTTCTAAAAGTTTTTCTAGGTCATTAAAATATTTTCTGAGCATATTGTTGAGTACTTACTGCTTTGAAAGGTGCTGGACTGTCATCGCAAGCTCACCTAGCAGTGAGATTAAGGGGGCTTGCACCTGGCAGCTGCAAAACAGCAGCAGCACGCGGTCCTGCTGCCCCCTCCAAGGTCCCTCCCAGTCTTCGTTGTGCAGGATGATGGGTAAGGCAGGGTCCAGAGCCCCCCATCCCCTCCTGCTCATGTGCAAAAAAAATATTTCCTCACTATCAATATGTGAGTGGTTGCCAGTCGAATTTTCCTCCAGTTTACTCATCACAGGTAGCTTAACAAGTCAGTGCCCTCTCATGCGATACTCCAGCACCCTACCAAGCACATCTTCATGTTTGGAAGCCTGATTACTCTAAGTATCCTTGAAATGCATACCAGTTTTGTTCAAAAAGAAGGTATTTTCTCATCATTATTTGTGTCCGTGTTTTACATTATTTACAGCATCTAGACTTTTTGTATGTTCATTTTAAAATGATAGCTGCTGTTGAGCTGCATGTGAAAAATAAAAATGAACGAATGAAAGTTTATTTCAATGCTTAATACACAGGCATACAATACGACAGTATGGACTAGGTGATTCTTGCCGTTGTTTTTCAGGTACAAATTTCCATATGAATTATAGGATAATATTTCTGCTCTTGAGTGGAATGTGAATACCGCTTTCTTTGTGGTATTCAGCGCTAATGTGTATATTTAAATGACAAATAAAGTTCTACTTATTCTAAATTATCTCAAATGACTATAATATATGAAAAAGGACTGCTACATTCAGATGTATCATTTAGAAGAGGGTTTCCATTCTCCTATGATGTGACCTAATTTCAAAAAAATTGAGACTGGGAGTTGTGCTCTCCTTGTTTTACACAGCAGATGTTAATGCCATTATCTACTTAATTTGAAAGCTGTACTGATTTCCACTCTGTTTCTTCCTTTGAGTGTCGTTGCTATAAAAAAATACTATCAAGTGTAGCAAAGGTCATTTGAAGTTACACCCAGAATGCTAGCCTGACCTTATAAATAATAACCTGTTTTTGCAAAAATTGAATGAATGTGGATAGCTGTAACATGACTATTGGGTAAAGCTGTGTAGAAAAATAAAATAACAGAACTGGGATTGTTGTCATTTAAAAACATAACAAAAACACTACTGATAGCCATATTCTCTCCTGCTGTATGCATTTTCTTAAGTCAAACTGAGTTGGGCAAAATAGTACTGGTCCATATTTTTGCATACTCTTTTACTCTAGTAGTTTCAACATCAAGCCTGCTCAGTTTACAGGTTTACTCTGAAGTAAATTATACTTGCCAAAAGTTTCAGAGTATTTGTCTTGGCTGAATTATTACCAGTCAAATATTTTGGAACAGAATCTGGTTAGCAATATCATCAACGGAACACGGGGTAGGATGCAAAACAGCTTGTCTCAGCTGCCTCGTCCACAGTTACAAAGCACGCTAAAATAATTCTGTCACTAGTTATTTACCTTGATAGAGTTATGGGAAGATGAAAGTTCTAAGAAGTGCCTTCTACTCTTACTGTTTTGATCACTATGAAATGTTAAATGTAAACGTGCTCTGTGATCCATCAGTATCTGCTTTTCTAAACTTAAAAAAAAATCTGCGTTGGTGTAACTTTAATTCTCAGCATTTTTAATCTCATTAAACTCCTGAAATTCTGCTTTCTAGGTCCTCCTGGAAACACAACATATTGCAAAATGTACTACAGCTTCTTTTTTATATTTGTTTTCAACAATATGAAAATTCAGCTGCCCATCATATAAATCACAGAGTCATACTTCTTTAGTCTGTGATCTTGCCATGTGTCAGGGCCATCTAGTACTGAGCTTGATTAGTATTAAGATAAGAGACTTGTAAGAAAAATATAGGTTGTTCTCGGAATTGCTATTGATAATTCAGTAGGTGGCATTCTTTCCTCTAAGTGCTACAGATTCGCTGGATCAGAATGCTAATAGAGGGCTGAGCTTTCAGCTAAAAAATTCTTAGGTATATGATTATAAATAAATTCTCTACACTTGTGTTG
Organism: Tetrax tetrax; assembly: GCA_009806455.1. Taxonomy (NCBI): domain Eukaryota; kingdom Metazoa; phylum Chordata; class Aves; order Otidiformes; family Otididae; genus Tetrax; species Tetrax tetrax. The sequence continues at coordinate 267,265 of WHYT01016447.1, forward strand.
GTAAAAACTCCTCTAAGCTACCACATAAAAGTGCCATAACTGTATGAACAAGAAAAAACAATGTGACAGACTGTTAAGCATGTAACAATAGAGGCTGCAACTTATAATTTGGAGAACTGATAAAAAATCCTTCAGAAACATGATCTTGAAGACATTGGTTACCAGATGAACTTACGGGCCATGTCAGCTGGATGCTGAAGGATTTATACTCTACATTATAATATTTTGGGAGAGAATTATGATGGACTATGCAATGTGGCTGAGAGTTTACAAATACTGGAAAAGAAGGAAATCATGTCTGCTAAAGATTATCTGAAATTATTTTTGCCATGTAAATAGAATTCTCAGTTATATAAGCACTGAAATTAAAAAATCTATTAATAGCAAGAATTTCTAATACATAAAAATTGCATTTTTTTTCTTATAAAATGATGTGGTAGGATTTCATAGAATTGTTTACACTGTAACTTGAAAATTAAATAAATGCCAGCTAAATTTAAATAAAGATGAAAGCTGAAATCAGGGTAGGAGGACATCATCCAATGTTTTAATGTACTTGGGTTATGCGATAAATAAAGGCAAAGAAGCCAGCTTGCTGTCTCTAAGATGAAGCCTATGTAACTCAACAGCAAAACACATGCCTTTTTTTCTCATTTCCCTTTATTACCATATTACTTAATGCCCACTACAATTTTTTGCTCTCTGCCTTCTTATTCCAGATTGTTTTCAGTGTAACGAAGATCAAATTTTACTTCTGTAATAGCGATCAAGATTACTTTAGATCTGCAAACATTTTTTTCTGTACTTATTCCTAGTTTTGGAATATATATAAGTAAACTAACATCAAAAACAGTTTCCAAGCCATAATAAAAAATTAAACTAACTAACTTCTAACTAAACAGAAGAAATGTATAGGTACCTAAGTCATGCAGACTTGAAGTGGCTCTTAAAATAATCCTAAACATTCAAAAATATTATCGTGGATAATTGAGAAAACCTTAAATAATAGTCTTTTAAAAATTAACTTAAGAAAAACTTTTCTAGGAACAGCAGACCAAAGAATATCTTTACTGAATGGAAAAAGCACAGCCTGTCTCTCAGCTGTGCAGGCACAGTCCTGAATCCAGACATTCTGGCAACCATACAGTATGCAAACAAACATAAACTTTGTAAACACATGATTAGGCAGGACTCTTCTGCAGGATCCCATGTTTAGGATGGTCATAAGATCCTCAAACAAAGAATTAATGCATTTGTATGTACAATCCCCTTAGTGACAGATTATGAAATTGTCACGGATAAACCCTCCAAAAAGATTCATGTGGTGATGAAGTATTATCCATAGTATTAGAAATATGTACCAAACCCATTCTTAGCAAACATTCCAATGTATCATTTTCAAATTGCACCATACTTAGTCCCATAATACACGTCTACTGCTTCAGACAACAGAATTCCTTCTGCCTTACAGGTGAAAAAGAAGAAAATGTAGGAAGAATTTTAGTGGTATTGTCTCTGTATTAGCACACTCCCTTTGTTGAGTTAAAGATCAGAAGTTTATAGTATACAGAAAAGATCTTTAATCATGAAAAGATAATTTTAGACATTAAGTCCAGAGTTTTGAAAAAAGCTTAGAAAATAATATATGCATTTTAAATTATATATTTCATTGTTTTTTAATTTTTTTTCTTTAAGGTTGGCTTTCATTTCAAATTTGAATTATATTTAGTATCAATAGAAAATGTATATGATTGATACAATATCAGAACCAAATACCTTAAGTGTATGCTAAAGAAAAAAATAATTACACCTGAAATTAACTTAAAAATGGCTGAAATAATAAGAAAAAAAAAATACTTCAAGTTGACCCAAAGTGAATTTTTAGCTTGTACTGTTATGTAGAAAAGAAAAAAAAAAAAAAAGATGAAGACTGGTTTTTTTAGCAGAAGAGTTAATTTTATTCTGAGGGAGATGTTAAATAACACTTAACTAAATTCCTGTATTGTTTAAAGCAAACCAGTTAAATGGACTGTTTACTCTACATATATAATTTTACTGGAGGTACTTTTTTTTACTCTCATGACAGAGCAAAACAACAGATGTTCAGGCGAGCCATAGTCAAGGATTCATCTGAGACAAATAATGAAATCTCTAGTCTTTTGTGATGAGATATCACTTGTTAGTGATGCAATTATTTAAAAAGAATGATAGAAAGAAAAGAAACATCATGTCACTTGATAGCATGTACCAGTGCGTGGAATTAAGGAACAGGAGAGCTCTCTCTTAGTCTGGTCTTCATATGTCACTTGCTTAGTTGAGAAGCTTAGTGTGCCAGGCATTTACTGCAATTACATAAAGAATTGTTACAGCCTTGGCAAGTACCACATAGAGCTCAGTAAACAAATGTTACTTACTTTGAAGACAAAATGCATTTTGTGTCACTTAATTCGTTTTTGGATATCTCTAAATAGAATGACAGGCACAGGCCTGAAAAGAGTATCCTGGGTCCCTTACTCCAGTTCTTTATAATCATGGATTATCTGATTGTATAATTCCTTTTATTTCAGCCTTTTCCAGATTCATTGCATTAAGCAGCTACCACGTAAAGGATCTGTATGTTTAACATACATTGTCAGGGTCAGTCACCTTCAGGTAAATGTCTGTAATATACTCATGGCTGTGGCTGAAGTTTCAGACAGAAACAAATTTATATGAAGTTCAGTGCTCCTACAGGCAAGAATGGCAGCACATGCTCAAGAGAAAAGTAGGGAAATTATAATTTCATGTACACATATCTACACCGTTATACAGAAAACATATTCCATTGCTTTTCTTTACCCAAGCCCTTAAGACAGTTGCTGAAAAATTATAGGCTAGATCTGCTCGGAGGGTGAAGTCAAGAAGAGAGGCAGATTTGGTTTTAATGCTGTTCTATACATTTTTTTAAAAGAAACTTTAAATTCTTGAGCACAAGAAAGGGAAGCAATTTCTGAGGTCCAGCCAATCCTCTGCTCAAAAGCCTTTTCTCTTGGCTTTCTCTCATGGCCATGCTTCAGGTGACTTCCATATATCTAGATGTGTCCTTGCCTCTTCCCTGCCTGCCTGTCCCCAGCAGCAGCAGCTCCCCCAATAGGTCTTGGTGGTCCTGGAGCCCACAGCTCTCCAGCCTTGCACGCATCCCTCCCAGTACATCACTACCACGCTTCCTTCTAGTGTGGTATGTGACCCACGGATTTGACAGTTGTCTATTTGTTGTTCTTAAGAAGGGCTCAGGAGACCAACTGACCCAGCTTAATTAGTTTATTGATTAGTACTATAAAGTCCATAACCAATTAGTGAGAGTAAAGTTATTAATGTCCAATTCTGCAATTGTCTACCGCAGGGATGCAGCCACGCAGTAGAACAAAGCAAAACCAACACAACTCATCGTACCCCTGTGTGTATCCCACTTGTTCTCTGTACCACAAGAGAAAACCTCCATTGTGTGTACTTCTCTCCCCACCTTCCCTAACAGGGGAAGGAGGACACAACTTTCTGATTGTGTTCTGTTTTTCTGCTCTTACAAAAGTAATAACTGACTCAGCCACTGGTGGAGGGACTTCAGCACTTTAAAAAATGGCTGCTGTGGAACAGAGTGTAGAGTGAATGCAAAACATTTTGATCATATAAAGCAGAAGAACAAGACTTTGGATAACAGGGAGATAGATCCTATGCAATATCTTTCTCAATGAGATTTAGTTATATCCATCATAAAAATAGGTTTGCTATACTATGAAATTCATAGTTATGTGCTAATGCTTTAATGGGAAAGTAAGCATGGTATTTTAGAATTAGCAGTTGAAGTTAAAGAGGAATTACAGAACACAGCCAGGACGTGGTGATCAGCATCTGTGCTCTGATAGCAAGCAGGTTGTTCTTTCCCCATACACAGGGAAACAAGCTCTATGCCATAAATGTTGTATTGTTAATCTATGTTTTGATCTGTTGTGTTTGGGCTGTTAGGCACAGCTTCATAAGGGAAATTTTTATTCCTTTAACATGACAGCAATAGCTGGAAGTATCAACGTGTTGAATAATTAAAGGGCTATGCTAAACAGGAGGAACCAACATGGCTGCTTCTAACAAAACCCAACAGAAGCAAGAGAAACTCTTGGTAAGCAAAGGGTAAGCAAATCTACTGTGGCATTGTATTAGCAAGGACTTGTCCGCGCCGAAGAAGAGGAACATGGAGTATTGTGTTTGAAATGGCTTCAGCAACTTTCTTTGAGCTGCAAATAGATACATTGAAATTAGTTTGTTGAAAATAAGTTGATTATCCAGTTTCATTGTAGGAATTTGATTCAAAGAGAAAAGGCAGCTTGATGGTTTGTCACTACAGTATTTCTTGCAAGAGTTCGTCGATGCCTTGCTCTCATGTCGTGATCCGGAGTCTCAGCCTGAAACTGTCATTCATGATGATACTGCAGTGCAGTTCATTGCTGAATGTATGTTGCAATACTGTGCTCATGGTTCATTCTTGCTCATGATAGAGTGGCTGTGCTCTGGAGGAGGATATGAAAACATGAGCCTAAGTAGCTTGTATTATTTCTAGCCTAGATTATTCAGTGACATACAGTGAGTATGAAAAACCTCGTACGTTTTGCTGCCTTTTTCCTGAAAATGGGTTTGCATCTTGTGCAAAACTCCCAAGGAATTACTAAGCAGGATGAAATGTTAAACTTTGATAAAGGAATAAATAACAAAAACACTTGTGGAAATTAGATGTTTGACCCTTTGCAAACAGAAGAAAACAATTCGTCAGTGGAATTGATGCTCCTCTTCAGTCTGTGCAATGGCTTGTTAGAATGGAAATTTATTATAAAGTAGGAGAACTGCTTTTTTTTTCTTCTTTTCTGAGGTCTTCCTAGAAATTTGCAGGTGATGAGAGAAACCTTCATTCTAATAAAAGAATAGGCCAGCTTACTGATTGGAGAAAATTACATGAAGTTTTTTAATCAAAGTCTCTGTGGTCTGCTGTCTGATTTTCTAGGCCAGATGTCAAATGTTTTTCACTGATGTCGATGTTGAAGTAATCACTAAGCCAATTCCAAGAATGAGTAAGTGAGACTGTAATAACATTTCATTTCAGTATTACATAAGCTTTTTTTTCCCAGCTATGAACAAAGTAACAGGACCCCTCTGATTCAATATAATTACACAAACTATTACTTTGAAATTTGTGAGACAGTTTTATGTGTGGTCAATTGCTCTATACATATATATGTGAGGTTTCAGTACAAAATGCAAAAACACATTTACAAAGTTTTATATTTTTAAACATTTACATTTAATTTAAAACATAATTACATTTTTAGTATTTAATCTATTTTATGAAGTTTATCTTTGCTACTACAATATTAACCAGTAATTTGAAAAGGCAAGAATTTGCTAGAATAAAGACTTTGGTTTGCAGTTTAAAAATGGGGAGAGAAAGCACTAGCTGGTTCAGTGGATGATGTACCTCAGTGAGTGAATCTCAGCTGATCATTGGGGGACTATCAGAGAAAATATTTTACAATTTTTACGAAAAATTTAATCAAAATTGCTCATAGTCAAGTAGAGAATTAGTGTAGTAGAACTAACTCTGAACTTAAAGAAGCATGTTTCTATAGCTGTCTCAAAAGGAAGGTGGTGATATAATGGACCAAAAAGATATGTGTTTCACAGGTAAATACAGAACCAAGAAAATGGTTCATATGGCCACAAGTTGTACCAGAGGAGGTTTAGATTGGATGTGAAGAAAAACTTTTTCTCCCAAAGAGTGGTCAGGCACTGGAATGGCCTGCCCAGGGAGGTGGTGGAGTTGCCGTCCCTGGCAGTGTTCAAGAGGTGGCTTGATGAGGAGCTACAAGATATGGTTTAGTAGCTGTGGCAGCAATGGTAGTGGGAAGACAGTTGGACTAGATGATCTTATAGGTCCCATCCAACCATGTGATTCTATGATTCTATGAAATCTAATATGAAACTATACACAGTGCCCAGAGTAGTCTTACTCTATGGGTAAAATACACATGAATATTAATTCAAATGTACTCAAGTGGCAGACTTGAGACCCTGCAGACCCTGTGAGAAACCAGTACGATGTTAACCTTGCCTCTTTCACCACAATTTAGATCTTTAGTGAAAAGACATTTTGATTAAATAGTTTCTCCTTTATCCACGGCGTATTTAGTGATCAGCTATCCAGCCTGTTGTTCCTTCATCATTGAAGCCCTGGTATGGTTTTTAGGCAGAATTACACATTCCTTCATGAGTTTTGCTATGGTGCTTGGTACTACTGTTTCATAACCAGTGATGACACCATGCTCTTCTGAGAAGAAGTATTATTTATGCACATTTTGTAGACAGGGAATTGAGGCATGGAAAGGTTGATATCAATGCCTGTTACTATTTTCTGGTACCCATCCACGATTGTTTTTCCACATCCTTCACCTCAGAGCACACTTTGACTGTTTAAAGCTCAGCTGGCTCTGGTGCTATGTGCAGTTGTGATGCTATTTGAAGTATCTCCACTGCGTAGAAAGTAGCTGTACACAGATAGTATATGTAGAATCTGGGGCCACAGGAGACATCCAGGGTGCTACTCCTCTGGACAGGAGGAGCGCAGGGCAGACTGGGATCATGAGCCCACAGCCCAGACATCACTGCTGGCTCTGGCTATAAAATTGCTTCTCTCAGGCACCTCTGATCTGATGTAAATGAAGTTGATTCTTATAGAAAAGATAAAATGTCTCATTTCAAGCATGGGGGCACTAGATCTTTTAAAGAAAAGGTCATTTAATGGGGTCTGGGGACCCTTGAGGAGACACCATGTACTTTTTCCCTGTGCTTATTAGAGACAGTAGGATCCCTTTTGGCTGAAATTTCCCAAACTTTCTCAGCCCAAGAGAGATACACAACAGGAAAACTTCAATTTCTAAATGAAAGGTTAAAGTCTGAAAAATGTGTCAGCAAGTGAAAAGAGAATCCTAAAATGGGAAGCATCAGATAATACTCAACACAAGCAGTACTACCCATCCTACCTCAAATAACCAGGCAGAATATAAACAAGTTGGAGAAATACTTTGGTAGCACAAACCTTCTAAAAACCTAAGAGCTTTCAGCTTAGTCATAGTGATCCACAGGAACAGTCCTGTATTCTACTGCAGTCCTGACTTAGTACTTCAGACGACAGTGAATGCAGGACTTAATATACAGTATATATAAGTAGATTAATTAAAAAAGCTAATATTTAATTTATAGACCAAGCTCAGATATGATCTTCTGACCTATGTTATAATATACAAATTGTCCCAGAATCTGTGCTGCTTTGTGATTAAGACAGAGGATGAGGACCTCCAGGATTCAGCGAAACCTTTCTGCTTTATTGGGCAGAACAATTTTCATGTGCTTAGCTATCTACACAGCAAGGACCAAAAACTCTGCAGTGGTTGGTATAGGCCACCGCTACTTTGATGGTGTGATGGTGAACTAAATGCAAAACTTGGAGATACATATAACTAGATACTATTATATAAAACAACAGTTCCCCAGGACTGCTTCATGAACAGAATTCGCACGTGTAGAGCAGTCTTTGCATACTCAGGTGTTGGTGTACAGATACCATATCTACTTGCTTACCACTCAGCCTCTAAATGAAAAACATAATAATTAAGACTACTCTTTCAGACTGGAACAAATAGGAAAATGAACATCACAGCTAAAACTGTTGAGGATACTGAGGATACTTTCTAGGATCTGGGTCTGATTGCACTTACGTGTACTTCATGATAGAATATGGTCCCTTTAAGGTTAATAAAAAATAGCATATTGGGTTGTGTAGCTTTATCAAGGACAAGCACTTTAAGTCAAAACATCTTGAAAATCACATCTAGTAAATCTCCTTAAGTTATGTGAAAAAAACCTTCCAATAAATAATGACTAATTTTCTTTATTTATCAATTTTTCAATAATTTTTACTCTTCTTTACTTGTTTGGAGAAAATAGCTTATTTTCCTTTAATCCATGTTTGAAATTATTCACTCAATTTTTTTGTGAATTTTTATTTCTCCATAATTTCTTATTTCAGTTCTTTTCTTAGCTATGATAGGTCACTGGAGACCCATATAATTATTTCTTATTCTCTGGTTGGAAGTGTGAAATTGTAGATACAGAGCTTCCGATGTGAGAGCTCCTGGAAAATAAATACCTGCAATTGTTGAGCATGCAACATTAAAATATATTTTATGAGATGTTCATGGTAATAAAAAGACACTTCAAGAAAGTATACGGGAAGTAAAACCCTGGTATGAAAACATCCCCAAATCATTTTTTATTTTGTGTAAGTATTTATGGAAATAATATTTGCTGTAGTGGGCTAGAACTTACATGAACAATATTTTGCCTTACTCTTCAGGGAACCAGAGAAATCGCACATAAGTAAATCCTTCCATAGATGTATTTTTATTAAAATATTACTATTTTAATACTTTGAAGATGACAATTGGTCAAAACCTGATTATCATTATAAAATTAACCATGTCAAAACACATGCTGGTGGCAAGCTGAACATTTAAAACAGCACCAATAAAAAAGTAGACACATTCTTGTATTTAACATCTCGAAAATATGGCTTTCAAAGTCCTACACTCATTTTTGGAAGAAGAAAATTTTTGCTTGATTCCTGGTAAGAAAGACTGTAAATACTGCTCCAACCATATCCTTAATAAGGCTTCCCATAGCCAGAAAAATAAAGCTACTATTGGGAGATCTCTGAAGGGAGGAGGATGGCAGGACAGATATCTCACTCGGTATGCTGGCTCTGATCACTGAGATGCTTCTCCCATCAACTCCTCTCTTTTCTCGCCTCTCCTGTCTGTAGCAGTAACATAAACACCAAGACCTTGGCTCTTCTGAGTGTGGACAATGGCAGCTTTCCCAAACAAGGTTGCATATCTTCCTGGCTTTCTGTGAACAGAGCAAGAGCATGAGTTTAGTGACTCTTTACTGCTGGAAGATGGAAAAGGCAAAAGTTCAGTGAAGGAAGCTGAGACTGAAGAGGAGGAGACATAGTTTCCATTGGGAAAGCATGTGGAAAGATAAGGTTGACTGCTACCAGCAAGGTTTGGGATAGGCTAGAAAAGGAAGAGAAAAATTCCAGCCTACCAGGTGGCAAAGCTGTAGTGCCTTGATCATAGAAAATAAAGCCAGGATTCCAGTAATTGAGGACTTTTTTTTTTCTTTGATTTTTGCTCTCTCCATGAAGAGTTAATTTGTCAAAAATGTGTTCACACAGCCACACAAAGCAGACAAGAAGGGAATTTCTGGCTGAACACTTCTCATGCAGCAGCAAAGCACCAAGTGACTGTGGCTACCTCCTCGGCTGCGGAAGGCCAGCAGTTCAGCTCTGACTAAGGCAGAGCAGAAAATCAAATTCCTCCTGGATCACAGGGAAACTCATGAATCACTGGTCCACTGCCCATTCTAGGATGGATGAAGTGCTGTCTGGCTTGTCTGTCTAAGGGGGCTTGGATGTAAAACAGGAATGTTTCTAAATATCAAGACTTTAGTGGATGGGAAAACTGTGCTCAGCCCAGTTTCTGCCAGAATATGGGTGGGAGGAAGGAATCTGTTTAAATAAAAGCTGTGTTTCTGAGAGATAGAACAAGGAGGTTGATTTCAGTGAGATATAAAAGCAAGAAGGCAGTGAAAAAAAATAGATGAAGACCATCAATATGTAGGAAGAAAGAAAGAGAGTGGCTTCTTGTAGCATTTTATTGAGAGTGAGCTTAGGGGAGGTCAAAATGGAAGATGCATACTCATAAAGGTGTATTTTATATATTAGAACCTTTTAAGTGCGATTTTCAGGCAGAGTAATAAGCAAGAAGAGGGACAAAGAAGAAATTACATCCTACTCCAACAAAAATATATACAAGCTATCAATTTGACAGGGAAGAGTTAACCAGTCCTTGTTAATTAAATAAGGTGCAGAAAATGAGGTATTAGCTTTTGGAAAGGGCTCCGGGGACCATTGAGGAAGAGCCTCTCTGCTTTGGACTGAGCAAGAATATCTGCGTGCTGGACTGATCCACACACAGAGATGGAGCTTTTCTCTTTCCTTTTATTTGGGCTGATGACACTGCTGATGTGTCTTCCCCTAGGGTGTATTTTCAAAAGTGACTCCTCCCCAGCTCCTGAAATACAGGCCTTTCCATTGCCAGCAATGAAGTCATGACTGACCATCCTGCGCGGCTGGACAACACATTCTTACTGGGATTGCCACAAAGCTGTGCTGCCATCACCCTTCTGGCCACTCTTGGTGACTTGTTTAACCATGCCTATACCTTGGGCACAGCTGTCAGATATTTTCTGCTGCTTTTGTGAGCTCTTCATGTGTCACTGTGTTTCAGAAGGCTGGCTCATCTCACACAGCACACATCCCGTTAGCAAGGCACCTTTGCTTATGCTTCCTGCAAATCACATCTTACACAACCTGTTTTAGCCCATCATAGCAGCATTGTGCACTTTGCGTTAAGTAAGGGACGTGCTATTCTGGTTTCTTTGAAGACGTTGTGGAGGGTGGACTAGCAGTGCAATCCTGATCATGGTCCCCACCTTTTCCTCAGTCTGAGTAATCAAAGCAATTCCACTAATCCCTTCACAGAGATGAGAGCGGCTTAGCTGTGTTCATGACAATGGCTTGCTGTTTTTCAACTGAGTGTTTATTCATAAAATGGGATCTGAGGCAAGAGGACGCTTTGGGGGTGCAGTCTTGAAAATTTGGCACCCCAGTGAATTTGCTGTGTCTGTACTGTCCTGCGACACGACTGCATTAACAACTGAATCTTTGGTCATAACCAAGAACCTCAAAGACTCTGCAGGTTTCTCACTCACTTGAATTCAGTCCCACGTGCTTTGAGGCAAAGACTCTTTGATTTAGGATTTGGGTTTTCTTACAGGCTTTTTCAAGGATATTTGAAAAGGTGGCTGCAAAACACAGATGACATCTTGCATTTAGGAATGTTATAGGGGATATATTATACTTCCATAACATCTTCTTGACTCCTGGGATGAAGAACAGTTACACTACCAATATGAATGGTGGATTTTACATTAAATTCTGCTGACAGCTCAGAAAATGTCTACCAGTGTATTAAAAAGTTACTCTTTCAAACCCCAAAATATGATGCGCACAGTACTGGATGGAGGCAAAGGATCTCATTGTGGTTTTCAGACTGCTCAAACATCAGTTTGAAAATTGACTTGACCTGTATTAGAAAGTCGAACAGTGCAGCAGAATTCATTTTCTACCCTTAGATTCTCTTAATCACGATCCAGGATATGTTCCAGTATTAGTATAAACCACAAGCCCCAGACGATGGCCTTTACAAAAAGAGAGCGCAGGATAACCAGCCCGGCGGCCAATTGCTACCAACTTCCAGCTAAGCAAGCAGCATAGTGAAGATGGCTTCACTCCAAAATTATCACAACAGAGACCACACAGATAGGGAGATAAAAGTATTCTCGGTAAGCCCCTAACAATGCATACCATTTTACTCCAAAGCGCTGGGATCCAGAGGTAAGCCACCTGCGTTCTCATGACGTCACTGAAATAAAGGCCAGGAGCTGATTACTTAATGGGCGCTCTTTTATTATCAGATATCAGGTGTCACCTGCAATTTCATGTCTCAGGCAGTACGAGAGAATCCATCTGTCATCTACTGATGAATCTCAGTGAAATTTCTTTTCTTTTGAAACTGAGACTATTAGACTGGTGAAGCACATATAAGCCCAGATGTTAAAAATTGATTCAAAAATCCTTAAGGAATTTTTTTTTTTTAATTTTTTTTTTTTAAAAAAAAAAGGGTTTTATTGGAAATAAACTGATAATAAAATTTTAGTACTGCCACGTTTACCTTCATGAACAACAGGGCCTGTATTTCTCTAAATATGATGCAACTAAACAATAAATATGCCTGGATGTGTTCTGTTCATCAGAAATTCTCATGAGGGTCTAAATAATTTGTAACCCTTTTTACATTAATGCACATGACAGTGTAAAACTGGCAGGTGAAGATAAAAAGGCACACTTAATGTAGCATGCTTTGAAATTCCAGCTTTTCTCCTAGGTTGGAAGACTTCATGTTTCCACCACCGAAATCCCAGTACAGCTCTGTGGGGCACAGGTCTCCAGCAGAGACCTCTCTCATGGCTCCTAGCTGCTGTGCCAGGCCTATCGTATGATATGTATCCTGTCTCTTAGCACCCCTTTGTAGTGTGCCCAGGAAATGGGAAGGAAAGCATTCCTCATCTGCGCAATGCCATGCCCTGCAGATGAGGGAAAAGTTATGATCAGCCCTTCTCCCACTTCAGAATATTTCTAGGGCTTAGAAGAGTCTGCCTTAGGCTGATCAGGGGCCATTTTCTCCTATTGTGCAATGGCAGGAGTAATATTAAGAGAAGTAATAGTACTAGATAAGACAAATATTCTACAGATGCCTTCAGCATGATACTGATTGGATACTACTTGACATAAATAAGAATAACTGTAGTAAATGTAAGACCAAATATTTTGGGGTTTTTATATGTACTGCAGACTATACTACAACAGTGTATTTCCTGGTACAGTTATGACTCGTATTATAAATCACAGCAATTGAAAATTGTTTGGAAACTTTATGATGTTATCCAAGATGCTGACTTGCTTATACTAACAAAAGGCAGGCAACCAATGTTGGATGTGGTAGCTGAAATAAGACTATTTAAGTTTGTTATTCCAAATGACACTTTACAATTGTCTTGGATCCTCTGGAAACATTTTCTTCCTTAATTTCAGTTATAAAATAACTTTTTGCCAGAATTGAATTTAACTTCTGTGCTGGTTATATATGCACAGAGTACTAAAAGACAGGATTAATGCAAGAAATCAAAATAAATTAGGGTTCAAACTTCAAATTCACATTTATGGATAAGTTTAGTCTCACCTTAAGAGATGAAAAAGGGAAAGCTGAAGGTAAGATGATTAGTGTGTCATCCACTTTCTGCAGCCTGAAGAAAAAACAGACTGGAACTTTTAACACTACACACAAAAAGAAACAATAAAAGAATAAGGAGTAATATTTTCCCACAATTCATTTTCCAGTCTTTTTCATAGCAGCTTTTCCTGTCTCTAAATTTGAATGTCATTGTATAAATTGTGTCCATTGTATAGATCATGTACATTTTTTTTTATGTGACAAACATTTACAGCCTGGCATCTCACTGCCTTTGTGAGCTGTAACCAGCCAATGTACGAGCCCAATTCATACAGCAAATGTGTATGCTGCACCACAGGTTGTGTACACTACGCAGCTATGCCACTATTAATCCTAGTTCCTTCAGGGGAAGTGATGCTTATGACCTGTACTTTTTAGTCAACCGAAAGAGTCAGCAGTCCCTCCTAATGCCCTGGGCAGTTAGCTTGTCTGCTTAGTTATTAAAATTCTTCAGCAACAGGTCGGGAAAACATTTGGGTTGCTTTCCGCTGCTTCACAAATGCTCTGTCCACGCAACCAAAATGATCTCTTAGAAAGCAGAGCAAATCAATAAAGTTAATAGTAGCAAGGAATTATCCAATACTTCTGAACAGGATTAAATGTGAAATTTATTAATATTATCATATTATTAATTAGTTATTGTATAGAACCTGCCATTCATATCAGAGGAAAAAAGTTATTAGGCATGATACCTATTTAAACGTAAGTTTTTGAGGAAGTCCTGTTAGATGGCAAACTAGTAGCTGTCTTCCATACTGAGCAAACTGATGGAAAGCCATAGTAAAGAATGGTCATGTCCTATTATTAAGATATTCTTATGATTAAAATGCTTCTATATTAAGATACCATTTAAAAAATCTGTTATTATTAGATATGATTTGAAAATTTTAATGTGAAATTCGAGGAGAGAAGTCATGTCCCACTGACCTATAGGAAGGTTCTTTAGTGGAATCAGTGAACAAACAGACAAAAGCGACCAATTATCTTAGCACATCTGGAATTCTACAGACCTGAAAAAAAAAAATCTTCCAACAAAGGATTAAAAAAAATCTGGTCTCTTGCAGGTTCCAAGACATGAAAAAAAGTAGCAGAAATTAATGGGTAATTTTTACAGCACAAAGGAGTCAACAGAGGAGTTCCTTACAGACTGTGCAGATGCTTAATGTTATTTAACATATTTATCAAGAAAGTAGAGGAGGGTTTGGTATTGAACTGATGGTATAAAATTATTCAGGTTAATTAAAACAAAAACTGACTGAGAAGATTTGAAGAGGATATCACAACACTGCAAGTAGGAACTAAAATGGCAGATGAAATTCATACTGATGAACTTAAGGTTATGTAAATGAGAAAAAAAAACTCTGACTATGCCTAGAAAGTGATAGGTTATAAACTAGCCATTACCATTCAGGAAAAAGATCCTGGAGTTATAAAAATTATATGAAAACATCATTTCTACACTTAGCAACAATCAGAACCAGAAAATAAATATTAAAAATTATCGGGAAAGGAATAAAGAGAAAAGCAGAAAATATCATGCTACTCCATAGACACACAGCACTCCTGCATCTTAAACGCTTCTAGTAGTCCAATTTGAAAAATTTTATAGCAGAACTAGAAAAAGTGGAGAGAAGTGGAAAAAAAAGTTGAAACCAGCTTTTTATAAGAAAAGACTAAATAGAAAATTACTTTTCAGCTTGGAAAAGGAATGATTGTAGGGAAACATAAATTAATGTCCGTAAAATAATGAAAGTCACATGGAAAGTGAATGGGAAATGGTTATTCACTATCCTTGTAGCACAAGAACCCTTATCAAAATAAATTTAAAATTTTTATATAGAAGGAAGTTTTTCACAGAGTTCACGCAGTTAACTGTGCAGTTTGGTTGAGCCCAGGATGTCGTGGAAGCCCAACGTATTACTGTGTTAAAAAAAGCAGTTAGGCACATTTGTGGAAGAGAACATTCTCCTAGAATTGTTAAGTGCAAGGAAGGAGATTCACCAGCTCAGGAAATTCTGAAGCCACACACTGTTGGATATAGGTTATATAGCAAGGGAAAATTTGCCTTGTTTTCACAGTGGACTCCTTGCATAAGTGGACAACTTGTTAAAGTGTCCACTACCAATAACGATAATCAAACCAGGATTGTGCTAGCTGTTTTTCTTCCGAGGATAATATTGCTGATGTCCTGAATTTCTAAGGTTTTACTGTTTCTGAGGAAAATGAGTGGTTTATCAAGTTTATAAAAAATACATCAAAACATGATTAATATGAATTTGTTCAAAAATGGTGGATTTGCATGTGTGCAATTTCATTGGCTTAACTGTTATGAATCCTTATTCGCCCAGTTATGACCAACGCCACTTTTACACACAGGCACCTGAAACAGCTCTTTTTCATGGTTCTGCTTAGAATTAGTGTAACATAGACCAGCTTGAACCCCCTGCTGAGCAGAAAAGTCAGCAGGAGAAGTCATTTGGATGTTGTTCCCCTTTCAGCTGTGGATCTAACTAGGCAAAAGGTGACGGAGTCTTCCCTCTTGGCAGTGGGCTTAGGCACAGGTGTAAGAGCCCAATCCCTCTGTCTAACAGCATCAGGTTCTACTGGTGGGAAAGCAGTCCAGATCCAACCTCTTCACAGCAGCGGAGCAAACCCGAAGCATCCACATGTGCTCATTTTGGGGGAGTTTGTTTATGTCTCGGCACTGCAGTGAAGGATATTGTTTTCAAGGACATTTTCAAGTTGATTAGGTTTGATTAACTTCAGGGTATCTGTGATAGCATTTGGTTTTAGGGGATGCATCTTTATCAAGGACAAAGTTAAAAAGCCAGGTTGGGATGCTGTGATGGTTTAGCCTATGTTCCTCCCCCATATTTCCCACCTACTATGTCACCCTCTGCAGGTCACTTCATTTTCCTGCGCTTCCACCGCGCTCCTTGACTGCCTTTGGAGATCCTCTCAAAACGCTGCCTGTGTCAGAGCATAAAGCTGATTTGTTCACATTTTTATTCACCTGTAATCTCAGAGTTAGGCAACCTGGAAAAGGAGCTGTTAATAACGTATTTCTGAGTTCAGAGAAAAAATAGAGATAATACTGCCTCTATATAAAAGCATATAGATGTTGCCTACCCTAAGGAAGTCCTTCTGCTTTCTAATAAACAGGTAAAATTGTTTGGCATGATATTTTCTTTCTTACTAAGTCTGATAGCAAGAGAAACTTTAAAAACTTTGTTGATCAGAAATGCAAATTCTTATCCATCCCTGCTTTTTAATTAACTTTTTAATTTTCAAACACAAAGATAGTGTTGATGATGACTGGTAAGCTTGGGCTGAAAGATGTACTGA
Organism: Tetrax tetrax; assembly: GCA_009806455.1. NCBI lineage: Eukaryota > Metazoa > Chordata > Aves > Otidiformes > Otididae > Tetrax > Tetrax tetrax. The sequence continues at coordinate 283,662 of WHYT01016447.1, forward strand.
TCTAGTGCTGTTCTTTGGAAATCTGCAGAGAAATGAATCTCAGGGAACAAATGAAATGATAATGGGATTTCAGTTCATCAGGGTTCAATTCCACAAAATAAACGTTCGGTTTTACAGATTGTTTCTTAAAGGTCTTCTTCTGTAACACACAAAATTATTCAAGACTCAAGTGACAGTTAAAATTATTACAGTTTTTTCATATTATCATTCCCAGAAAGGTGCCATCGGGATCAGAACCCCATTGTGCTTATATCCTGGAGCGAGGGGGAGGAATATTCACCCTTTGTAACTCCACACAGCTGCTTTTAGAGCTCTAAATCACCTTCTGAAAGCTCCTAACTCCTGTATAGGAAAGCTGGACTCCTAAAGACAGGTGCCTGTACTTAAGCTGTACTTCAGTTTAACACTTACAGCAACCTGAAGTACACCATGTAAATACTTGAACTCATGTGCCCCAGATCAAAGATGTAAAAAGATCTATCCCTGGCTGAAGGAGCATAAGAGCCAACTCTTAATAATAATAAAAAAAAAAAAAAAAAAAAAAAAAAAAAAAAAAAAAAAAAATA
>WHYT01016447.1:284247-317359 GCA_009806455.1 Tetrax tetrax
CTTTTTTTTTTTTTTTTTTTTAAGTACAAATGTAGTATTAGAGCAAGAAGCAAAATCCGAGAAGTCACAGCTGAGCACATCCCATTAAGGTTTGCGTGGAAGTGTCCCTGTGACACAGTGAGCGCAGTCGCACACCTGGGCACTGTGTGCCTGACCCTCTGCTGCAGGTTACTGAGGTTTAGATTGCTGCAGGGTAGCAAGGATCCTCTGTACTCCAGGCTAGCTTATGGAGGATGCCTTGTAAAGGCATCTTATTACTGATAGACAAAAAAAAAAAACATAGTGTGGGAGGAAACCATAAAAATCAGTGGATTAAGGTAATAAATTTAAAATTTTAAAGTTAATTTTTAATTGTACAGAAATGTTGTTGATTTTCTATTTGCTCTTTCCTCCTTACACACCAGCCACACCTTTTATTCTGAGATGAAACGAAAACTGAGAAAAGGAATAAACAGAAAATAGTTTTGCTTGAGCAAATTCCTGCCTGGCAGAAGACTGCATCATGGGATATTGTGTGTGTGTATACTTACATACCTAGGTCATCAATCAATGATACAGAGCTTCAAAGAATCATAATTAAATTAAATTTAACCATGTTGCTTGATCTGTTTTAATCCATAGATGTCTATGGCTCTGCATTGCCCCTCTCAGAAACACATGGCATGCATGAAGTCTGACATTCCAGGCAGACTGTGCTGCTTCTGATCCTTGCTCACATAGAAAAAAAAGACAAGGCGAAAAAGAACACCACTGGTTTAATGCTGACAATATATTAAATGAAATTAAATGAAACAATTCTGGGAGGGTATATATAATGATAAGAAAGTAAACTAGCAGTGGTTACATTTTCTGTGGTAGACATAATTGATATGTTTGTTGTCTGTGATTCACACATTATTTTAAGTTTCTGAGGGGGATTTTTATTGCAAAATATTCTGCATTTTAAACACTATTTAATTATGGTTTGTTTCCTTAGGGATTATAACACCATGTGATTTTAATTTGGTATATACCCTAAGGGGCAGCATATTTTTAATTATGAAATATTTCCTCCAGAAACAATAATGGTTCAATGATTTATTGCAGGATCCTATTATAAGGTGCCTCATACAAGTGAAATCTGAAATGCAATTGGTTTAACAATATAGTATAGGCAGGACTAAAATGCATGTGAACCGAGCATATGGGCCTTTTTCACAAAAATCATATTTATATACTTTCATCCTTTGCATAATACTTCAATTATTATATCTTGAAAAAAGAACTTGGAAAGCTGAGAGCTATGAAACATTTACATTATTATCTCTTCAAAAAGTTCATTTTTGGACAAGTATCATTTGGATAGGGATTAACTTAATCAGAGATTTTGAATCTTCTTTACTTTAATTTTTAATCTCTTTTTAAAAATATGTCTGAATCTTAAAAAGGCCTAAACCTGTAGTCACAAAGCACTGCTTCAAAAAAGAGGGAAAAAAAAAGAAAAAAGAAAAAAGAAAGTTTTTAAAGCAGCCACCAGCTGTAAGAGAGATAGTGCAAGCAGCAGATTTGTGACAGAGTGGAGCATGAAACCCATCAGCTGATGAGTGAAAATCCCTGGTTTCTAATTAATCGAGGTACACAGGCCAAGGGATGAAGAGGATCAGGGAAATGAAATCAGGAAAAAGATACCATCAGTCATTTCTGCGGCCCATTGTCATACTTCAGAATCTGCTGTAATGAATCACTCAGGCATTCCACAGATACATTCAAATGGTGAAGAAAATTCATTGTCCGGTGAAGAGTGTTTGATAAAAATCTTTCTTTTCCCCCCTCTTTGTCAGAAGCCTATGATCAGAAAAGGAAATCCAGACAGCACAACAGGTGTGCTTTTGCAAGCCTGGTGAAATCTGCAAATGAACGGAGGCACAAAAGAATTTTTTTGTACTAAAATTTCACCAAAATGAAAAAAGTAGCTTGTAAGAGCCGGCAGTGGCAAAATGCACTGAAAACAGCTGAAGATTAAGGGGATAAAAGGTATAAACGCTCTTCCGGTTGAGAAGCTCCTGTCCCTATAAAATCTTCTTATATGGGAAGGGTGAACAAATATTTTTTTGGAATATTTTTGCCGCGTTTAGCATTTCCAGATATTGACATCTGCTTTGAAGAGCAACTAATCCATGAGCCAGCCCCAATTTAAGACAGTACTAAACTGACACTCTGAAACTCGAGGGGGAGCAATCTAACTTTAATTAAAAGGGGACAGTTTAGATTTTTTTCTCTCAATTACTCGGTTTCCTACAAGGACAGAACAAAGGCAATTAAAGGCACAGGTGTTTTGGTTTTTTCCTCCCTTATACACCTGTACAAGCACACACGCATGTGAATATTAGGAACAAGGAGATGCCTACATTTTGATTACCTGTTCGTTTCTCTCTTGTCAGACTTGTGCAATGATTTTAGAACTTAGGGAAAGATTAGACTGAAATTCTTCACAAATGTAAATCCTCTTTATATAAAATTAGGGATAACATATCTTTCTTCTTTTTCCTTTTTGTTTTGCCTATGGCTCAACTTTTCCACCCTGAGCAGTTCTTCCACCAGTGTGTTCCTTGAAGTAGTGTGTCCCATTATGTGACACCAGACTATAATTGTTTTTAAATAATCAGGTGCTATACTAAGATGTATAAGGAAGGCTGATTCATTTTAGATTTAATTACCATAATATAGGGGTTTGCTGTCTATAGTATCAATCACTGAGACACTTTATAGTTGATAATATTAAAATGGCAACAATAATGAGAATTCTGCTTCATGATGAAAATAATTTTAATCATGGGTAGATTACAAATCCATTTACTGTTACGGTTACTGAGAATTCTATTATCTGCCTCCTATTGTGAAAGATGTTGAAACTTGTTTTCAGGAAATGTAAAAGATTATAGAAGTATGCTCTCTATGCAAAGTTTCTATCACAGCAGAGCAACAAAAACCTGCTTAATACCAGAAACTGTTAAAAATGAAACTCACCAAGCCAACTTGTAGCTGTGTCTCTGCATGAACGTATGCCTGGCTATGCAGATCTATTTATAAGCTCGAGAATGATGTTGGTAGATTCTGACCATGATTTCTTCTATTAACAAACAGTACTTAGTGAGGTGATGAGCTGTTGCCTCTGCAATGAAGGTGTAACTGATTACTAGCTTGAGTCTAACATATGGGCTATATATAGAATCATAGAATGGTTAGAGTTGGAAGGGACCTTCAAAGGTCATCTAGTCCAACCCCCCTGCAAGGAGCAGGGACATCCCTGGCTAGATCAGGTTGCTCAGAGCCTCATCCAGCCTGGCCTTGAATGTTTCCAGGGATGGGGCATCCACCACCTCTCTGGGCAACCTGTTCCAGTGTTCTACAACTCGCATTGTGAAAATTTTTTTCCTAATATCCAACCTAAATCTACCTCCCTCTGTTTTAAAACCATTACCCCTCATCCTATCACAACAGGCCCTACTGAACAGCCTCTCCCCATCTTTCTTGTAGGCCCCCTTGAGGTACTGGAAGACCACTAGAAGGTCTCCCCGGAGCCTCCTCTTCTCCAGGCTGAACAGCCCCAACTCTCTCAGCCTGTCCTGGAGGAAAGGTGCTCCAGCCCTCTGATCATCTTTGTGGCCCTCCTCTGGACCTTCTCCAACTGGTCCATGTCCTTCGTATGTTGGGGGCTCCAGAACTGTACGCAGTACTCCAGGTGGGGTCTCACCAGGGCAGAGTAGAGGGGGAGGATCACCTCTCTCGACCTGCTGGCCACGCTCCTCTTGATGCAGCCCAGAATGCGGTTGGCCTTCTGGGCTGCAAATGAGCATTGCTAGCTCATGTTGAGCTTCTCGTCCACCAGCACTCCCAAGTCCTTCTCCTCAGGGCTGCTCTCAATCCATTCCCCACTCAGCCTGTATTTGTGCCTGGGATTGCCATGACCCAGGTGCAGGACCTTGCACTTGGCCTGGTTGAACTTCATGAGGTTGGCACGGGCCCACCTCTCCAGCCTGTCCAGGTCCCTCTGGATGGCATCCCTTCCTTCCAGTGTGTCAATGGCACCACACAGCTTGGTGTCATCGGTGAACTTGCTGAGGGTGCACTCTATACCACTGTCCATATCGCTGACAAAGATGTTGAACAGGGCCGGGCCCAACACAGACCCCTGAGGGATGCCACTCGTGATCGGTCTCCATTTGGACATCAAGCCGTTGACCACCGCTCTCTGAGTTCGGCCATCCAGCCAACTCCTTATCTACCCAGTGGTCCATCCATCGAACCCGTGCCTCTCTAGTTTAGAGAGAAGGATGTCGTGCAGGACAGCATCAAAAGCCTTGCACAAGTCCAGGTAGATGATATCCGTTGCTCGTCCCTTGTCCACCAATGCTGTCACTCCATCATAGAAGGCCACCAAATTGGCCAGGCACGATCTGCCCTTGGTGAAGCCATGTTGGCTGTCACCAACCTCGCTCTCCATGCGCCTTAGCATGTTTTCCAGGAGAATCTGCTCCATGACCTTGCCAGGCACAGAGGTGAGGCTGACCGGCCTGTAGTTGCCCAGGTCCTCCTTGTTCCCCTTTTTAAAAATAGGGGTTATGTTCCCTCTCTTCCAGTCATCAGGGACCTCACCAGACCACCACAACTTCTCAAATATGATGGCCAGAGACTTGGCAACTTCATCTGCCAGTTCCCTCAAGACCCGCAGATGGATCTCATCAGGTCCCATGGACTTGCGTACCTTCAAGTTCCTCAGATGATCCCGAACCTGCTCTTCGAGTACAGTGGGCGGTTCTTCATCTTCCCAGTCCCTGTCTGTGCCTTCCACAGCTTGGGTGGTGAGACAAAAGCCCTTGTCGGTGAAGACTGAGGGAAAAAAGTCATTGAGTACCTCAGCCTTCTCTATGTCCTGGGTAACCAGGACACCGGTTTCCTTCCGGAGGGGACCTACATTCTCCTTGAATTTTCTTTTGTCCCCTACATACCTATAGAAACTTTTCTTGTTGCTTTTTATATCCCTGGCCAGATTCAATTCCGTCAGGGCTTTAGCCTTCCTCACCCAATCCCTGGCCACTCGCACAGCCACTCGGTAGTCCTCCCAGGCTACCTGTCCCCGCTTTCACCCTCTATAGGCTTCCTTCTTTACTTTCAGTTGGTCCAGGAGCTCCTTGCTCATGCACGCAGGCCTCCTGGCCTTTTTGCTCTACTTGTTCTTCATCAGGATGTACCTCTGCTGAGCTTGGAGGAGGTGCTCCTTGAATGTGGACCAACTTTCCTGGGCCCCTCTTCCCTCCAGGGCTGCCTCCCATAGCACTTTGCCCATCAGGTCCCTGAAGAGGCCAAAGTCTGCCTTCTTGAAGTCTAGGGCTGAGAGCTTGCTGTGTAGTTTCCTCGCTGCCCCGTGGATCTTGAACTCCACTGTGTCATGGTCGCTGCAGCCAAGGCTGTCCATCAGTTTCACATCCCCCACCAGTCCCTCCCTGTTGGTGAGCACGAGGTCCAGCATGGCACCCCTCCTTGTCGGCTCCTCTAGCGCCTGCAGGAGGAAGTTGTCATCCACGCATTCCAGGAACCTCCTGGACTGCCTGTGCCCTGCCGTGTTGTCTCTCCAACAGATGTCAGGGTGGTTGAAGTCCCCCATGAGGACCAGGGCTGGTGACCGCCGTGAGGCTGCTCCTATCTGGCTATAGAGTGCCTCATCTGCCCTGTCCTCTTGGCCAGGCAGCCTGTAACAGACCCCCACCATAAAGTCCCCTGTCCATCCCCATCCTCTAATCCTGACCCATAAGCTCTCTGTCAGTTCCTCCTCCATCCCCAGGTGGAGCTCCACGCACTCCAGCCGGTTGCTGACATAGAGAGCGACACCCCCTCCTCCTCTCTCCTTCCTGTCCTTCCTAAAAAGCCTATACCTCTCCATGTTGACGCTCCAGTGGTACGAGTCATCCCACCACATCTTCGTGATGCCAACAAGGCCGTAGCCCTGCTCGTGTGCACGTATCTCCAGATCTTCCTGTTTATTTCCCATGCTGCGTTGGTATTTCCCATGCATTGGTATAGAGACACTTCAGCTGGGCCCCCAACAAAGCTGACTTGCTGGCTGGAGCGACAGGAGTTCTTTTGGACTGCAGTTTAAGTTCACTCGCACACTAGTTTAAAGCCCTCCGGATGAGTCTGGCAAGCCTTTGTCCAAGCACACTCTCCCCCTTCTCAGTTAGGTGCACGCCATCTGCCCCTCGCAGCCCGGGCTTCTCAAAGCACGCCCCGTGGTTGAGATACCCAAAGCCCTGGCTGTAACACCACTCCCTGAGCCACGAGTTGACCTGCCAGATACGTCTGGCCCTTTCAGGCCCCTGCCCTTCGACCGGGAGGATTGATGAGAATGCCACCTGCACCCCAGAGTGTTTGACTGTAGAACCCAGGGCCCTGAAATCCCTTTTGATGTTTCTCAGGCTGCTGCCGGCTGTGTCGCTGGCCCCCAGATGAAACACCAGTAGCAGATAATAGTCTGTGGGCCGCATGAGGCTTGATATTCTCTCAGCAACATCCCTGACACGAGCCCCTGGGAGACAGCACACCTCCTGAGAGAGCGCATCGGGTCGGCAGATGGGTGCCTCTGTACCTCTCAGGAGGGAGTCACCCACTACTACCACGCGTCTTTTTTTCTTGCTAGCGCTAGTTATCACACGAGCCGGTCGGGCTACCTTGCACGGCTCCAGTGCCTCCCCCGAGGTGCTGGGTCTTACTTCTTCAGTCTGCAGAGTGGCAAAGCGGTTCTGCAGGGGCACCTCGGGGTTCTGGGGAAGCTTCTTCTTCCTCCTGCTGTGCCTGCTCCTGCTGTGCCTGCTGCGCCTTGAGACTTTCCATTCATTGGCATCTTCTGCCTGCTTGCTTACCTTGTGTGTCAGTGGGGGGAGGGGGGGGTTGATTATTTGACAGGATGCTGCGGTTCTGGTGCAGACTGTGCCTGGAACCAAGTATCCAGCTCCCTCTCAGCCTCCCTGATGTCCCGCAGCCTCCTGACTGCCTCCTGCAGCTCTGTGACCGCCTCCTGCAGCTCAGGAGGGTAATACAGGTCATCTAGAGAGTGCTTAGTTCTTCTGGTGGCTGTACCTCTGATGTTTTCCTGTGACTATGGATACATCATCTCACCTCTTTTTTTTTTTTTCTTTTTGTTTTTTTTTCTTTCTTTTTTTTTTTATTCAATCCTAAACAACTATTGTTACAACAGGGCTGCCATCAGGTTGGTATTACCTGTGTCCCCTCTACAAATACACTAAGACTGGTATGGGGATAAGGAACTGAATCCCAGAGTCCATGTGCTCCCAAAGTACTGATATGGCTGGAACAGTTGAAGGTCTCAGACCATCTCCTGTTCACAAAATGCCCAGGTGGGAACACTGAACTCTAAATACCATTAGCTGGAAGAAGTGGCTGGGAATCAGAAGGAACGGACAGGGGAATTTCTCAGGCTGGAAGTTATTTTTCCAGAGGCGCACACGCCGCTGCTGCACTCCTGTGGTGCAGGAAGAGCTGCAGTGTCCAAGAGCTTGCTTGCTCCAGTTTCATTTGAAATAAACAAAGAAACTTCACTGAGATCATTTTAATAGAGGATTTTAGACGGAGTCTTGTTCTACTGAAACAAAGAGCATAAGCTTCATCCTGTTGAACCTTCTCCTGAAACCATGTGTGACTATGTGTGCACGTATACATCAGCACTGCTTTGATTATATAACGTAATGAGCTCAGTGGATTTATTCCGGATTTGTACTATGGAGCCTCACAGCAGAGTTTGGAACAGTACCTTGTCTTTAAGATGCCAGTTTTGTAAATGCTCTTCTTTTCTTAGGGACACTGATGAAAATTTATTACTGATTTATCATGCACAACTCTGCAATGGAATCAGATTTTTATTTTCCAGCTTCATTGAGGTTTCCAAATGGGGATTAAAATTTTTTTAAAACTTAGTAGAGAATCAGTTATTATCAAAGTCCCCAGGAGCTCATTTACTGGTGTGCAAACTGCGCCCCACACTGGTCCCCTGCTTTGGAGGAACTCAATGAATAAATTAAATTTCCAGAGACAGCCAGCTTTATAATCCTGGCCTACTGCTCTCCCTTCCTACTTGCGTAATTTTTGTTATTCTGGGCTTCATTCTCCCTGTTTGGTCTCCCTTGCTGACCAATGATTCCAGGAGGAGGGACACCAGGGCTCGGGAAGTCTGGGAGCACGACTTACAAGGAGCAATGGGCAAAATAGCAGAAGGATAGAAAAGCAGTAAAACATGTTTGTAAAACCATCTGCCTTTGGAGAAAAATTGCGAAATATACTGTCTGCATCTTAATTTGCATGAGGTATTCCATTAGTAAAATAAGCAATAACAAATGTAGAATCAATCTTTTTTTTTTTTTTACAAGAAACAGATTTGATTTTTTTATTACATAGTTCCCCTCAAATGTATTGCTACTGAACCTTGTTAAACAACCGCAATTTTATCTAAAAAATAAATCTGTTCATTTTCTTTATTTTTTACCTTATGTTTAGAGACAAAAAAGAAGAAAAACCCCAACTTTAGAGGTAACATGATCTGCTTTAAGCAAAAGTGAAATAGGAACAGCAACAAAAAAATCCTTCTAATCAGTCTATTTTGTAACTCAGAAAGACTATTCGGAAAGGTTTTCATCAAAGTGATTTTCTGCAGATAGCTCATAGGTGATCAGGATAAAACCCCACAGCTTCAGCACTTCAAATATTTATCATATACATGTTTGCTTGAATCTTGATAAGGGTGAGGTTTGGGACTTACGGACACTGAGATAGGATGTCACCTGAGACATTCATCTGATTCCGAATGCAGACAGAAAGAAAGTGCCGAGGAGAGGCCAGAAGAGAGAGGGAGGGAGAGAGTAAGGGATAGTAGGAATGGACAGCCCTTGTTCCCAGCTCTAATATCCCAGTGCAATTATTTTGTGGACATCCACTCCTTGCCTGCACAGGAGATAGGGCTATAAGTGTATGTTATTTTTTAATTACAAGGGGGTAGAAAAAATCCTGATGATGGGCTGGAAGGTGCCATTGCATTGTTATTTTTTTCTCTCCCTTCGTTTGCTGATTATGTGAGCTGGGCTCCTTTGCTAGCCGATGATAAGCAGAATTTCCATGTTCTCTGCATAATTAATCCATCTCTGCCTCTCTTCATGCCAACTCGCCCGTTATCGCCGGCACATGCCTGAATTGCAAAAGAATCCGCTCTTCAATTGGAACTTATTGATATTCTAAGAAAAAAAAAGAGAGAGGGAAAAAAACTGAAAATCCTTAAGTTTAAGCCGCAGATTTTTAAATGGATTAATTTCGCTGCAATCGCAGCCATCTAAGGCGGGAAGGGAGGCAGAGCAAATTGAAAGCATCTCCATGTTTGCAGAATTGGGTCCAGAATGCTGAAATGTACTGGCACAGTTCTCTTTTAAAGTCAGAAAATTACCATTCATTTACATCACATGAAATACTTTTTTATGCTAGAAATATTCAAGAGACGTTCCTTAAATGCCTGCTAATGCTAGATAACATTTCTAACTTTCAACATTTTGCTAGACTTTGATATGACATGATAGGAATGCCTGCCAGTGAGGAATATTATATGTTCCAGTAATCTCTTTTTATCACATATTTAGATTATATCATCCTCTTCTTAAGCCGTCCTGAAGTAGTCTTTAAACAATGTACTCAGTGTCGTAGGCTCCTATTTGGTAGAGTTACACGAGCCAAACTTAGTAGGGCTTATTTAGACTTTGTCTAGTATGAAGGGCTTTTTAAAGTGACGATACTCGATCCCAAAAAAAAATAGTTTATCTTTTGCTATCTTTCACAAAGTTAACTTGCATTTCTTAGCATCCTTTCTACATGTGGAGATTCTATGCTCACCTCGTTTATCACACGTACTGCGTTTTGTTATTGGGTTGCAGCTCTTGTGGATTGTACTTACAGTTTGCAAGGGCTCAGCTGTACTCCATAGCAGCCTGGTACTGCAAGTGGAATAACGAGAGGTAGGACTTCGCCTCATCTCCTTCTTTTTTCCTCAAATATTGCCAGAAGTCCAAATATTCTGCTCCTTTTGTCTCTCTAACACAAAATTCACATCCTTCATTTCCTTGACCCTAGGAAGCAGCGGCATTCAGCAACACCAAGAGATTTCTTTAATGCCTCAGCTAAGCCACAATGTATCTGGCATTCCATGTCCATATACTAGAAATCAGCAATTTATGCTGTTGTAGAAGGTAATATTGACACTCTCCATTAACAGAGGGGGAAAAGTTGCTACACTGACTGTAAATGGAGATTTAGCTGTTAGGAAATTTCTGTCATTATTAGACAGGCCAGAAACAAACAAACAAACAAAATTAGAGAAACTGGCAGGCACATATCGAAGCAAAAAAAAAAGAGAGACGCGAGCAAAACAATGATATTTGTGGCAACATCTGCTTCATATATAAAACAATGAGCTTAATACATGGTTGGGCCACCTTACACATAAAATTAGCACCTGTTATGAAATGCATGTTACTAGTAAGTAAATACAATCACAGTGTTCCAGTTCGGATTTTCAGGCAATAAAAAGCACCGTACAAGAATGACTGGTGATCACATTAGGATATGTTTTTATATAGCAGAAAGAGAACAAAGCAGGTTTTCCGGTTGCTTCAGAATGATTGGCAGATCTAAGACATTAGTGAACTTGAGGATATTTGTGGCATACTGCAATCTTAACATTCTGGTTTGGGCAAAATCAAAATGTTTAAAAATGCTTTTAATAAAAATATAGTTCATTCATTCAACTCTATTAGCTCCTCAGGGAAATAGTTGAAAACACATTTAAAAGCATCAAAAATTTTTAAATCCCCTCTGAACCGGCATATTTAGCAGACAAATACACCTCCTTTCTGCTCGTATCTGTAGCCTAAATAAGTAAATAATAAGTTAATAGCCAGAGTCAAAGTGCTTGAGATATGCATTTCCAATTGTGTAATATTTTTAGTGAAAATAACTATTTACAACCTAATTTGGGAGAAAAAAATAGTACACAGATTTGATGAACTGCATATTAGTACAGAACTTCTTAATTTGTTACAGGGAAATCCTGACTTTTTTGAAGTCAATTGCAAAATCCTTATTGCCTTTAGTAACACACCTGCATTTCACCAGGATTTTATTAGTAAAATAAGGTTTAATTAAGCTTACACTACAATCAGTGTTGATCTTTTCCAACAAAAAGGTTCTAGTCCTAAGATTCATATTGCAAACTTTCGGGATTTAAATCATTAAACACATATAAAATATTTAAAACAGGCTAAACTTATTTTAGCAATAAGTAAATTGTAGCTATCAGTTAAAATACATGCCTTTTATATTCTTTGTGTATGTTTATATTCCACATTTTATATTCTCATCCTGTTATACATAATACTACTCTATAATAATTATTTAGGTAACTACAAATGGATAGTTTCTCTACTGTTGTTTTTCATATGTAGGTACATTGTATTGAAGGTTGCATTACAGTAAAGATGTTTTATTTACACACAGAAGTCAAGGTATTTTTCTTTTCCTACTGATTTAGAAACCAGAATTTCTGCATTAATATTTTGGAGGATTTTTTGGTATGGTAGTGTAGGATGAATACTTCCTGCACCTGGAAAGAATGCCAAGAGCCATAGCATGCAGGAAAAAAAAGGGTTTTGCAGCACACAATGATCTCCCAGTTATTCATATTTCAGCTTTTTTTTTTTTTTTTTCAAATGTTAAATGCAAATTTCTCAAGCTGCTTGTTATCAATCTCTGTATTGATTTGGTCTTATAGACAATCAACGTGTAGCCAAAAAAACTGTGATCAGTGGTCAGCACAAATGTTAACCTTAATTTAGAAGCCTAGATTCAGTGCAAAGCAAATTACTGCAATTTATCCATGCATGGCACTGCTTGGCATTAATCTATCCTCAATTTTATAACTGGAAAGCAACTCTAAATGAATTACCAATTGATTTATAAATTTCACTTAGAGGAATTTCCTTGCTCCTTCCAAAAATATTCACTCTGCTTAATTTGGGGTTTCTGGTTTTGTGCAGTATATGAAATCTGTTTTATGTGCTACGGATCATTTCAGTAATTATGCAGTGACATCTATACCAAAGAAACAGGAAATTCTTCTAAGTTCCTATATGGAGTTCATTTCCATATCACATGCCCTCTGCCTATTGGGCCATCTGGTATAAACTACAGCGTAAGGTATGGATTTGAACATATATCAGATGTGGTAAAGTGATGAAACAAGATCCTATGGAATTCCATAGATGTATAGGAATTTGTCAGACTACATTCAGGACACAAGAGTTTTATTGTTTGTCCAGATATGTATGCATCGTCTACATAAAAAGACTGACTGATATTTAGAACCATTGGATAGCCTTTGTGTCTATCCCACTTTCACCTTCCTGAAGATATGAACAGTAAACCTAAAGTCCTTATTATGCTGGAAGTCTGGTGACGAGTGTGGCTTTTATTAGGTGTCCAGTGTGTTAATCTTACCAAGGAGGCCTAGGGAACCAGTTGTGATACGGAGCCCATGAAGAAAGACCCTTAGAAATCAAGGAGACGAAGTGCTGTATACAAGCACAGAGATATTTAAGAATAAGTGGGTCTGGAGATTTGTCCACAAAAATCCTTGCATAGGTTCCATTAAGAGAGCTTGGCATTTTGTTATTATAACAACAATTTAAAAGTAAAGCATAACACAAAACCTTAACTCAGTCCACACAACTAACCAAAAAACTACCCACCCATAAAAATAAGCGGGTAGGTGCAATGGGAGCCTGTCTTTGGAAAGGATCAAATGATCTTTGGCCTAAGACATGATCGGTCCAATTATATGCACATGTAACCTACTGCTGTGGGTATGTCACAGTAAGAGCTTTCTCAGGAGCTATGAGGGAACAAATAGATTCAGTGTCAAGAAACAAGGAGAAGTCCAGCTGGATAGATGTCACACTTCATTTTAATATGAATAGATTTGCATTTTCATTTTACATCCTCCTCAAAAATGTATCCTTAACTCCAATTCTGACCTCTTGGATGAATGATCATCAGCAACAGTAAAGGAATAACTTGCTAGATGTTGTCACATATTGGTATTTCTTGTGTCTAAGATAACTGTCTAGGTCTAAGAAAATAAAAATATTTCTTATGTACAGAATATTGGACATATTGAGCTGCTGCAATATAGTCAACAAGATATCCGTGATATTCACAGTGACAGATCCAAGGAGCTTCCTCCCATTCCTTTTCCTCTCTCATTCATTCTCCTCTGGACCTGGGAATAGAGCTAAAGCATGTATGATCCTGAATTCCTTAGTTCTATGAAAACAAAGTGAATGGACTGAAGATAATTTTCAGTAAATGTCAGAATCTCTCTCAAAGATCAGGTCATAGAATCATAGAATCACAGAATGGTTAGAGTTGGAAGGGACCTTCAAAGGTCATCTAGTCCAAACTCCAGGGACATCCCTGACTAGATCAGGTTGCTCAGAGCTTCATCCAGCCTGGCCTTGAACTTTTCCAGGGATGGGGCATCCACCACCTCTCTGGGCAACCTGTTCCAGTGTTCTACAACCCACATTGTAAAAAATTTTTTCCTAATATCCAATCTAAATCTACCTCCCTCTATTTTAAAACCATTACCCCTTGTCCTATCACAACAGACCCTACTGAACAGCCTCTCCCCATCTTTCCTGTAGGCCCCCTTGAGGTACTGGAAGACCGCTAGAAGGTCTCCCCGGAGCCTCCTCTTCTCCAGGCTGAACAGACCCAACTCTCTCAGCCTGTCCTGGAGGAAAGGTGCTCCAGCCCTCTTATCATCTTTGTGGCCCTCCTCTGGACCTTCTCCAACTGGTCCATGTCCTTCTTACCTGATAGGTAAAATGCTGAATTTACTTGCAGGGTACAACTAATTTTTTTTTTGCCACAAACCCTGGCACAGGGCTATAAAGGTGTTGTCTGTATTATAAAAAATTATAAGCTGGAGTTTTCCAGGACAGAAGTCACAGTATAGGCACAATATGTGTATTTTTACCATTGCACCAGAAAAGCCAGAAAAAGTAGAGGAAAACATAACTTTTCCCAGAATAATAAATTCACAAAAGAATATTTGCATGAAAAGCCCATAAATACACTCAACCTTTGACTAATGTTGCCGATAGAGAAAAAAAAAAACATATCATTTCCTGGAACCAGGACCACCATTGTGTGCTTTATGCACTCACCTTGATAGTTTGTTATTTGTTGAGAGCTGAGCAGAATCAGAATCAGATTCAGCCGTCCTCTCTGGCCCTGGGGCAGTCTGACTCAGGAACAGGAGTGGAGTAAACCTGATACAGAAAGAGTGCTTTGTAACATTCTCTGGTCAATCATATACAAATGAAGGGGTATAAAAACCCTACTGCATTCAGATAGGCTTTCCAGACCACTACTTGATGATAGGACTTGAAGACAGAAGATGGCCTTTGGCAAATAAAAGGGGGGTAACCGTTCCAAAAATAAAAGGGTGAGTGAATGCAGGCACTAAAATAGCAAATCCAGAAATAATGGATGAGGATTTCCAGCCTATTGGAAAAGAAGACGGTCCTTTTTGGAGTAACTGAGTTTTGTGCTCAAGTGAAACGCAAGAACATTGAAGTATTTCCCTATTGGTGCCACATCTGTACAACTTTGCTGTTGCTTGTTTACAGATACACTCCAACAATGAAGCACAAAAGGAAAAACTTCCCACTGCAGATCTGTTCTGAGACAGATTGCAGCCTGGGAAAAGAAAAGGCAAAGCCGTAGGGTTGCCAAGATTTGACAAATCAGTCTCTTTGACTTACTGAGAGAGAGCAAGGAGAGCCTAACTGTCTGAATCTGTGGCATCTAATGAGCAGGAACATAATGACTTTAAACTGTTAACAAAGAAAAATCCATTTTTTTCCAAAGCTACATTTCCTATGGGCCATTGCAGCTCATAACAAAAGTAAAGCTAAAACCTACACAGAATTGAGCACATTTTTTATTTTTCCATTTGAAACCTGGGATTATTTCCTCCAGGCATTTGGAAGGACAATGCTAGCAGGACCCTGTTTGCCAGTAAAACTCAGTTTTGGAAACCATCATCAGTCAGCATGAAAATGGATCCAGTGCTATGGAAATGAGCTCATTACTATTATTTTTTTGCTGGCACTCACACAATTTGTGCTTTTAGAATTTTGAAAAGTGGGACAGGAATTGCAAAGAAAAAATGAGTTAACAATATTAAACAGTCGGTTGCTAATTACTGAGCAATCCAAACCTACGTTTGGAATGACATACTCAGACATCCAGCTGGACCTCAGGCTGTATGCTATCCTAGATGCTCACTCATAGCTAGCGCTACTGTCAAACACTGGAGTACCGGGTAAAAAGTTCAGCGTTCAGATTAAAATGTGGTCAGAGCTGTATATTTCTAGATACTAAAAAGAATAATGAATATCTGCAATCTATTAGTAAAAGCAAAGGATGAGACCTGTAGACAGCAAGTTAGGAAATCACTCTGAATTATTATATTTGTTTCACTTTCATCACTCTGTTTGGAGTAGAAGTGTCCAATAACTCCAGTGCTGTTCTTTCTCCTTCAGGAGGTTACTTACAGAGATTTAGAATGTTACTTCATCCTAGTACCACGTTTCAGCTGCCATAGATCACATTTGTAATTGTTCAACGTAATAAATGAAATTTATGATCTACTTATTGATCCTGAGGTATGATACTTGGCAGAATGAAGCATAAAGAAAATTCTAATACAATGTAGTAAGTTTTAATGGTGTAATTCCAAGGATAATAATATTGCTAAAAAATATTATTCCCCCAAGTATAAAAAGTCATTTACCTTTAGCTCTAGGTTTCTGCTTGGTCCTAGATAAAATACTAACTTATAATTTATTGGAATTGTATTCCTTACAATTTATTTTCCAGATAAAGACCATCTATGTTAAAAAGAATACATTTGTTTAACTGAACTAGATATTCTATAGTATCTTTCTGTAACAACCAAGATTTCAGTATTTTCTTGCGGTAGTATAATTGTGTTGTATTATCTTGTATATATCAAAAATAACCCATCATAAGTAAATTGTGAAAAAACTGGGAGAGCTCTTTAAAAAAATATAGGTGTCTGATTCATATTTGCACATGCACATTTGTTTACCTGTGTTGCAATTACAAATTATTTCAGCCTGGATCAGTGGCTTAGTGTTGACTAAATAAATCCAATGCTGTAAGTTAGCCAGTGACCTCAGTCTTACAATCAGTTGCAGCAGGGCAGAGGAATCTGCATGTTTAGAACAATTGTCAGGAGCCGAGCCCACACCATACAGTCCTTTCGGCTGTAGAGTTGTAATCCTGACTTGCTTAAAACTGCGGCCAGTGAAAGCTCACATATTGTGAGTTTTGCACAAGAAAGGACTGTGGTGACAAGACCCCAAAATACCCTGCAGCTTTGCTCAGGAGTTGTTTTCATGATGCTTTAGATCATCTTTAATTCTTACTCATGCAAACAATATGCAGGTATGGTCATGTAAGCAGATTTAAATAAGAGACATATATGGAACTAAGAATTAAAGCAACTAGTCAAAGCAGAAACTCACAAAGTAGAAAATATCACAGTAGAAAGATTTGTTTTATACATTTTAAATTCTTCCACTGTCATTGGAAAATAAATAGTCCTTTGTATACAAATACATTAAGCACTAGATAGCATGTGATTCAAGAACTCTGATTTAAGAATAAATCCTCTATGATTTGGCCTAATATTCTTTATGCAGCTAGTCAACACTGTATTTGTGAAATATGAATTTGAAAAAAAAGATTATTATACTAGCTTAAAGCTGGATATTTACACATTCGCCTCCCATATTCATTAAATATTTTTATGCAGAAAACAGTAAAGAAAAATCCTGTGGAAAGCTGAAATCCTAAGCAACTAATTTTCCACTTTAGGAGAAGAGTCTCAGTGATCAGTATGAGCTTTATTATTGCTTTATTTGCAGGAATTATTAGCTCTTTCGTAAATTGTTCTGTTGCAAATCTGAAACATACAATATTTTACATTACAGTAATATTTAATAGAGAACTGAGAATTGTGAGATAGTTTACAAGTGGAGCTACTATTACACTTCTTGTAACATCTTTCCATTAAAAAGTTAACCAGCTGGATTAATTGCTTCATGATAAATGTTTCTTTTTAAAACCTGTTGTTCTCCATGCAGCAAAACATAAATATTACATACTATACTGTTTTGAAATACTGCTTTTCTCCAAAAAAAAGTTTATGGTGTAGATACATAGTCTGCATTCTAACATACTAATTCATACTGTAATAGCCTAACAAATCAGGGAACTTTAAAGAACCCACACAAATGTATATGCTGTTTGTGTAGGAACAAAAGTCTCAGAGGGATTCTTCAAACTCAACACTGTCATAATAAATTTTTAGATTGTAAAACATAACATATGACAGATATTATTAGTTCACAAGAGAAAGGAAAATAATTTCACATTTTTAAACTGAACATGCTCTTACTTACAAATTACATTATCATAACATCGTTTTGTCCTTCCCGTTAGTGATGCATACCAATAGAGAAACCTGGAGAGATATCTGCAAAAAGCCTGATGAAAATGTAAATAATACCCAGCATTACTCCATTTACTTTAAAATTATTATAAAAGTTGCAATAGCTAAAAGGTATTGATTTTTAAAATAAATTTATGCTTTAAAGGTGACAACATGTAGTATAGCATAAGTGTACATTCAAATTATCTATTGCTTTACTATTAATGATTAAGTGCAATTATTAATTATGGTATTCACCTGTTTTATAGTCATTACATATCTTCAAAAAGAAGTATATTAATATCTGAGAATACAAACTGGAGATAGAAACTATATTCAGTATGCTTTTGAAGTGTACATTTTTAAGTGAATATGTTCATAATCCAGTGAATACAGGAAAGGACTTATTTTTGCAGTAGATGTAATTAGGATGTTGCTTAAAAAAAACCCAACTGTTTTAAGAAATACAATTTCTGAAGCCCTTAGTATCATGTACTAGGTAGCTGCTGTTGCTTAGGGCTTAGGCATCCCAACTCAGAAGACAAAAGTATCCTTTTCTTTGATATGGACATTTTAATTCCATTTTCTGCTCTATTCAAAAGTCATGTTGCATACCTAGATCTTTTGCTTCAAAATCTCAGCCCTGAACTGCATGTGAATGAAATGATATACAGCTTGCACAACCTCAAAATATGGAAACTTTGCTAGAAAAGATTTAGTTAAGAGTTTGCCTCTTTCAGGTCCTGAAAAAGCACAAGGACAGCTGATTCAGCAGGTAACCTACTAGGGCTCAAATACAGACTGAATGTGAAAAAGTCATACAACTCCTATCTCTCCAATCTATAGCCCCAAGCATTTCTAGATTAACACATTCACATGTACAGTTCTAACAGAATGGGTTTTGATCTGCTTCAGGCATCACAGTATTTGTTTTTTAGGCAGGAGAGAAAAATTTTTTTCCCCCTCATTCTCAAAGTGATTGGTACAGACAAGGTTTACACTTTCCTCAGATCAGGTCAGGAGATCCTGGTGAAGATGCTGAAAGGTGGTAGGTGGAAAATACCCACTCTCCTCATTCTGAAAAAACAGCATTGAAGATATTCTTCAGGAAAACAGTCTTATGAAAAGTTGGGGAAGTGCGAAACAGGGCTCTTCATTGCTCAGACAGTCGATAATCTGTATGTCTGTACCACACAAATGGACTGTACCACAGAAAGGTTTGTGGACAAGAGGTTACAGGCAGCTGATAGAAACTCACTTCTGGGCAGTTATATGCACAATCAGTATAAGGATTCACTTTATACTAGTTATTGTTATTAAGCCCCACATGTGGGTAACTGAGGCATATTTCATCTACCTTGTATGTCTTGCATATCCTTGCCAACTTGCCATGCATATTGAGGCTTAGGAGTTCCTCCAACCTGAAGCACAGGCTCCAGCCACCTGAACCCACATTTGCAGTTTCTGTGGATGGACAGGGAATGTTCCTGCTTGGGAAGTGGCCTGGGACAGTTTTGCTACTGTTACTCACTTGGCAAGCAGTTTGGGAAAGGAGTGCATACACTAAAGCTGTCGTCTCCATCAGAAGAAAAAGCTCAGCATCCTGCTGACTGGAGATTTGTCATATAGGACCCTACCACAGGACAACTAGATTTTCTTGGCAGTTGCTCATACTACCCATGGACACTTTTGTGACAGTGCAAAATGCTCTGAAATTTAAAAATATACACCACCAAGGAAAGGCAGTGTAACTTTAGGACATATAAGCATGTTTCTACGCTCCTATTTAGAAACTAGTTTCCAGAATATATGCTTTGATTTCAATGAGTGTTTTAGAAGTATGGTGCCATTTAAACAAACCCCTGAAAAAAAGATGGTACACAGGATGTAATGTTTACCCTTAAGTGGTAAAGACAGAAAAATTATTCCTAACTGTACTTACAATATCCCATGCAGGAAGTATCGGAACACCCTCAAAGATATTTTGATTGCTGATGTGCATTTTCTAATGACCCTGCATGTGACCATCAACATTTAGAAAAGAAAGAAGTAAACTATCTTTTCTGACAAAAAGGTCTGCTTGGTAGCATACAATATTTCAGAAACTATGGATTTTATAAAAATACATGATTTTTTAAAAATATATTTTAAGAAATTTTAAAACATTGCATAATTTGCATCTTGGATAATGAATTTCTCATTAATAAATATATAAATCATAAATCATTTATTCATACAGTGTAATGTAGCAATTTATTACATACTGCGTGAATTTTGTAATCAGGGAATCCCTTGATGAAAAAAATAGCACAATATTAATTACCAGCACCATCTGTGCTAAACAATAGGAAAAACAATATTTTAATACAATGACTTCATGCATGTCAGTTATCTTCAACATTAAACACTGCAGTTTTGTTGATGTGGTTTACCTTCTACTCATTTAAATAACTGATGTTCTTACAAAGGTTAAAACTATGAATAAATGAATTAAAATTAAATATAATGAAAAATACCAATAGAAACAGCCTGGATCAAGCTTATTCATCAAATAAGTGATCATACAGGTATAGATAGACATATATTTACACACACATTTTTAAATTTACCAACGTGTTTCCAAAAAATTATTATTTATATGCTTGTTACCTGCAAAAGACTGATGTTCAACTTCTAAGAGTTGTTTTGAGGTTTGCGGTTTTTTTTTAAATTGTCACTATTCTAAATACATCATCCTCACAACATAAATACGGAGTCTACTTGGTGACATTGGAAGTATAAGTTCTTTTGATGTACACAAAAATATTTAAGGTACATTTAGTATTCTGGAAACTTGCTAAATTTTCCACTGTATCCTGCCACCCTCAGTGCAAAAGAAATGTGGTTTTAGGAGAGTTTGCTTTCTCTCAGTATGATAGGAAAGATGTTATTTTTACACATCCAGGTGCTAATTTTGTTTAATGATTTATTGAGTTTAAAAATATGTTAGCTAAATCAAAATTACACTATGAACATATTGCTTTCTTGAAAAATTACTGCCAAAGGAGCCAACCAAGGGTACTAGGATGAGGACAGGATTCATATTCGCTGGTTGAGCTTGCTATGGGCAACTTGTAAACAGGCTTCCTTATTTCCAAAGTCCCCCATCTACACCCATGCCCACATCACCCATGTGCAACATCTTTCTGTTCTGCACATTTTCGTTATTTAATTATTTCTGACACAAACATTTTCTTTCAGTACACTGACATCAAGTTCTGATTATATTTAAACGTGTGCCCACTACCAGATTTTTTTTCTTCATATCTATCATCTATTAGGTTGTCTGTCTATTTGCAATTTTCCTCATAACATCTGTATTAATTTTTCAGTACTTGAAGACTTAATTTGCCTTCAAATGTGCCTGTCAGAGCCCCAAAAACCCACAGCAGGCTGTGTCCCAGAACAGTACTTTTATGCATATACTTTTGGTGCTAAGAAGAATTTATTGTTTTTTTTAGTAAGAATTTATTTTTATTTTTATTAAGAAAGTATATCACTTGCTGATATACTTTTTCATAGGTACAGTGGATAACATTGTTTGCAAGAATTTACAGGTGAGGAGACAGTAATGAGACTCCCAAAGCTTTAGGAACTGCCTTGAGCATTTATTTACCATAATAAAAATTAACTGCTTATTTACAGCCATCAGCTCACCTCCGGAAGGGCAGTGTGAATTCTCCCAGCCCCTGGGCGATCCCTTTTCCCCAGGCCTCCAGTGAGCCACACGTTATTGTCTAGCAGCACGTGTCTGCTTGCTGGTGGCTGGAAGGCTGTGCCAAGGGCAGGCTTCTCCCTGCGCTGTGCACCCTGCCTTACCCTTCCCGCACGCAGTGGATTTTGGGATGCTTTTCTATAACAGACAGGGTACGACACTGCCTTGCTGGAGGAAACCATGGATGTGCACTCTTTGTACTTGCCTTTTTGCTGGAGTTGGGTGAGAAGCCAAGGAAACCTCTCAGACAGAACTATAATTCTCTTTAATGCTCAGTATCCAAAGCAAAGTTATAAAGGAAGGCTTTGCACTTTTGAACTGGTACTCAGCAAATAGTGATACTTTACTGTGACAGCTCCAGATACTGTCTCAGGGATTCTGTGGTCTTGTGCTGTCAGTGGATTTCTGTACAAACTGAACCCATTCAGGTATTCATATCCTTGACAGGGCTATCTGGGTCTGCTAGGAGAGTTGTTAATCTCATCAGATACTCCATAGGGATGCCTAACCATTGCAAATTCAGTTTAATTTCTTTTTCTTCCTCATTTTGATGTATGCTTGTGGCCAATACTCCATTTCCATATCAATAATTCTCTTCTCTAACCAGCCTGGCTATTCTTCCCTCCCAGTGTTTTCGGGGGGTAGTTGAAAAGATTTATTTCACCCTTGCAATCTAACAGTTTTCTCAGTTGTGAACATGACTCTAGGCTGCTATCTACTTCCATACCTACATCTCTCATATCTTTTCTCTTTTCATGCTTCTGTGATCTTCCTAAATTTATTAATTAAAGGGAATCTCGTCAGAAATACTGTGCAGACTTTTATCTTTTTCTCCTTAAAGAAAAACTCCTCCTCTAATTTTCCCAGGCTTGTGCTATTAAGTATTACCTTTTCCCAACGTCAGTCCAGACTGCAGTCTGGCCATTATGTAGAATTCTCTTCTTGCTCTTAGTGACTAAGTGACTCCCTCTTTCTGCTGCTTGTACTTCATTATTTCCTCTTACTCTCTTTGACCTAAGTGGTTCTTCCAACAACTGTAGATTTCTCACATATGTGGATCATTTCTATGGCTCTATATATTTAAATTCTTCTTATCTCATTCCAATATATTAATATAGGCAGTTTTATTCCTGCCTATATAACACTTTTTTTTTTTACTTTTTAGTAGTGGCTTCTGCTATGTGACACAGCTTTTCTTCTGTGTTTTTTGCAGGTCTCCTTGGTTCTCTTTTCAATGTATATCTCTCCTCAAATAATTCCTTGCCCTTGCTCTTTTCTTTCTGGTTGTTCCTCCCTACTAATTGACCAAAAATTATTTTCAAAAGACGATGTTTAATTGTTTGCCTTTTTCTACTCTCCAATGACTTCTCCCCATCATTATCTTCTCCACCTTTCTTGACTAGGAAAATTAAAAATCTTAGGCCTTCCACTAAACACCACTGGAAAAAATATATTTTATCTCTGTCAAGACAACCTTTCAATATTTTTTTAGTGAATCAGCTCTCACAGTTTGCTTTTTGGTCCTTAGTTTAATTTCTCCTTTACCTTTTTGATTCTTTCTCATTGCTTGGTTGTGTTCCATAGCTGATTGTAAGGACATCAGAGTGAAAGACACTTCATACACTATGGAGAAGATTTCACTTGCCTTGATCATACAAATAGTTCTGCTGACAATACCTGAGTAGGATTCTGCCTTAGATTTCTGTTATGCTGTATTTTATTTATCAGGAAAAGACAGAAAAACAATAACTAAGAAATACATACTATACAGAAGATTGAAGATGTACAAATTCTATCATACTCTACCTTGTCAACCTGAAATTTTACATTTGAATACAACATATGAAATCTTCAGAAAATGATCAGCTGCAAAAAATTTATACTTTTTGAATTATTACTGTACTGCAAAATGCCTAGGCTTTTAAATACCAAGCACTACACTGACAATCTGCCAGTATAGGAGTCAGGTATTTAATTTGCATTAGAAATCACAAAATGCTGTAAATACAATCTAGAAAGACATCAATGTTGACTTCTAACAGGTGAACCCTCATAGAATGGTTCAACTGCAAGTAAGTTTGAATTTACTGTCAGTAAAGATTTGCAGCTGATACCTGGCTTTGCCATTAGACAAAAGCAGCACCTCATTATGAGCTCAACCCAGAGCGGCTGATTAGAAACACTGGGTGCATACATGGAGGGAGAAGCAGTGCCAGAGTGGGCTTCAAATATTTTGTGTCTTTGGAGTACTTTGAACTACTCTGAGCCTCATCTGAGCACTCCTGAAGAGTAAGTAAGCCATACAAAAGCCAGCTACGCCATTCAGAGGCAGCAGCAGGGCTCCAGGTGGTAGGGCTTCAACACAAGCTCCTGTGATCTTTGCTTTTAGAGCTGCTTTAGAGTGGTGAAGATCATTAAATAATTACAGTACATTGAGAAATGATGGAACATGCATACATGCCCAAACTATATGTAGTGCTTATATGGAAATACAGAATAAGTGCAGGCTTCATATTCAAGAATGTGAAGGAAATTAAACTCATTCTCCAACTGCCCAGTGTATAACCATACATAGAGACAAAACTATCTAATTTTAAATTCTATAGCTGATATTAAAAATTAGATTTTATTAATTAGTTTGCTATCCCATTTACTCATCAGTCTACCTTTTAGTGATTCTTCAAAGACTCCTGATAAAACACTTACATTAGGATTTCCTCAATGTATTTAAAATGGCTTGCCAAGAAGAAGGGAGTATTTTCAACTCTCTTTTCTCGAAATGATAATACTTTTCTGAAGAACGCATATGTTCTCCAGGCACTATGCATCTAACTTATTACCAAATGTCCAAGAATCATGAGCTAAAGTTCATTGTTCTATAAATTGGACCTTATTTATGAAAATAATTTATTTAAGAATGTAGGTTTTTTAAAACTTATGTTACACCTAAGCACACATTTTTAGCTAATAGTCTTTGTACAGCTGAGACTTACAGGTAAGGTATTTATACATTTGTAGGTTGGTAAATAAATCACTTTTAATGAGGCTTTCTAAATAACTCTCATCCCTTTTTTTCCTTAGATAACAAAAACATTAGAAATGGGCCATTACTGCATTTAGCTACCAAGAAAAGGTTAATATTGTTTGTTTACTAGTTCATTTCTTCTAAAAAGGGAAATACACTTTAAATGCACCAGTCTTTCATTCCGCATTCACAAAATTGTCTGCATATTCACTATTACAGCTGGATGAATTTTTCTGTTGGGCATAGGAACAAGATATGAAAATAACTTACAAAAATTGAGGAAATAGGCTGTGTGGCATATGTGTCCAGTTATTATTCAGTTTAGAACAGCTGAACAAAACAGGTAAAAGGTTCAGATTTAATGTAGATTAGGGCAGATGACTGTTTTAAACTTGAATTTGTCATTAGTGTAGTTACCAAGTAATTGTGCACATAATGGAAACTGTTTGTTGCTTGATAATTTTGTTAAATAAGCCAATAAAGGGACCAAAGACTGAGCAAACACAGAGACCTAGTTATCCCTTCTCATCAAAGTCAATCCTTTTATCTGTCACAGTTTCAAGACATGATACTATCAACAGATTATTTCCAGAAATAAACATTCTGAAATTTCCAATCCAGCCAAAAAAAAAAAAAAAAAAAAATAGAGTGATATCTGACAAAGAGAGGGCAGGGAAGAAACTTTTGAATGCTTTCTTCTATGTACCGCTGGTGTCAAAACCATAATTTTTATGTCGAGGAATGTAAGTAGCAGTCAGTTATCCTATCTTAGTGGATCTAACCACTGTTTGAGGAGATTAAACTGAAGGAGTGATAGTGCCTACTACTTCTCATCCATGTTTCAAATCCTATGCCTAAAATGTTTTTGAAAGACAGAGAATAGTTAATTCTGTCCCTGCCCCCCAGTTTAAATGTTTCTTCAGAAGGCAGCCAGTTTGGGAGTCAGTGGATCCTTTTCTCCTCTGCTGTGTGTGGGCAAGGATGGTGTTTACCCTAGAGGTAACTTTCCAAATTACTGTCCCCTGAATTTTTTTAAGCAAGGCTGAAACGTCAAGTGAGGAACTAGTTTTGTCTTACTCAAGTCAGCAGGAGACACATGAGCACATAGAGGATATACTTACGGTTTTGGAACCTAGATTGAGGTCTTTATCTCCCATTCTACATATAATGAGAGCTTCCAAAACATGTAACTAAACTGAGTACTCCTTTTGGATATTTAGATTTATGTATATTGGTTTAAGAAATAAACTAGTGAATCTTAAAGTTGTATATAGTTGCTTTCTTGACAATCAGTTCTTCAAACCATTTGTCCCCTGGGGCAGATGCCTCCTCTTGCTACCATACCTCCTCTTCTACCATAGGCATACAGTTCACCAGATCATGGAACGTACAACAGACTCCTGGGCAATGTTGTTATGTTGCCCTATTTCTCTGTTCAAAACAAGAAATGACTATGTACTGCTGAAGTGAGATGAGGTTAAACGACTTATTAACACTTATGTACAGTATACGTAGCTCAGTTTCTCAAAATTTGCTAAAACACCAAATTAAAGAAATGTTGTTTTCTTTGGACTTTTAAAATTACACATCAGCTAGGACTGAGGAACTCTAAAGAACCTGCTTTTGGATCACATCTGTAAGTGCTAATATCAGAGGTATTATTGTAATATTGTAAATTTTACCTTATTACATCTTCCGTCTTGTTTGCATCTTTGTGAATTTTACGGATGGCTTTATTTCATCATTTTTTTCAACTCTTTGTTTCAGAAATATGTATAAAATAATTTATGTTCAAGGTTGAGAAAAAACCTACTCTGAGGTCTTTTTTTTTTTCTTGTTTTTCTTTTATAATGGTAGAGTAATGGTCATATATGACATTTGAGAAATAAGAATAATAAATTTATTGCTGACAACAATTGCAATTAAAAAACCCCCAAACCTGAATTGGGTTGCCTTTCATATATGATACTGTATCATATATGAAATTCAAATTAAATGAAATTCATGTCCTAAAAGGCCAGTGGCAGGAACAGGAGGTAAAAATACATTTTTTAAGAGCTCATAGGTTTCATGCACTAAATCGTTAATATCAGGCATGCGTATAAGAATGAATTAATGCCATGACTAGTGTACTGATACATTTGACTTATGGACATGGAAGCTGGAGACACAAAAATACTGAATGTTGGAAAAGTCATACGTGTTATACTTGGTAAGTCAGTGCTTCTTTAACATCGATTTTAAAATGGAACTGCAACCAGCTGTTTACCAGCTAGTGAAACTGAGGGAATCAACTCCCTCTAGACTTGTTTGGAAAATCTTGAAGCTTCAGTGCAGTGCCAAATAAGCTTGAGATGAAATAGGGCCTGGAAGATGCTCATATTTAAACATTAGCTTCAACTGAGGGTTAAATTAGTCAAAAAAAGAAAAGAGAAAAGAGTATGAACAGAGAAGCAAGCAATAGCACAGCCAAGTATTGCAAGAGTTCTACCACTCTTGAACTATCAGGTACCGATACCAGTTAGGAAAGATTTGTTTGTGCTGGACAATTTGAGGAAACATCTCATAGTGTAAGAAAATGGAGAGAGATCTAGTTACCTCTGGTAAACTGACTTACTTAACACCTGCTAGTTTGAGGTATAGTTATGATTCATCTCAGAAAACCTCTCCTGTGCTCAGAGGAAGACATAAACTGCAAAGAATAAAAAGTTTCTTCCTAGCTCTTTAAAAGGCCACTGGCAAAACCCCTGGAGGTAAAAAAAAAAAAGGATATGTAATGGAAGAAACAAAATAGCAGGGGAAAAAAGCCAACACACCCAAAGGGGTCAAAAGAGAACAAAAACAATCAATTTCTAAGAAAACAGTATTTTCCATCTCCCACTTGAGAGAGGAGCAGTAGGCCAATGAGAAGGACATACAGCTCATAAACAGACAACTCACATGGTGGAGTCAGAGGCTCACAGTGTTTTTGACTGCTACTGTTCCCAGGATTCACCTATACATGAGCTTAGAAGGAAGAGATCAGCAAAGAGAGGTAGGAAAGGAAAATACACGATTATAAACATCATCATTATCATAATGAACAAATTCCCAGAAACACAGGAGGATCATTTTTTTGCTAGTCTACACAAAAATTTATCTCAAAAATGGGACAAAAAGTAGAATTTGAAAGAGGTAAAATTAATCTACATATTTCAATTGTTTTAAACATGTCTTCAAAGCCCAATATTAAACTATGTGAAGACAGGGTAATATTAGAAAGCATCTATAGCAAAGTGGCAGTGGCTACAGCTAGGTGGATTTTCCAACTTAGTCTCTTTAATTTCAGTTTTACACATTTACTTTAAAATTATGTATACTTGAGTCATATGTAGAATCAAAGGCCCTTCTAGAAAGCTTTGTAATTTCAAGATTATTTCATATTAATTTAATTTTACTATCAATCAAAGGCTCTACTATGTGCCATGCCTTTGCGTGCCAGAGAAAATAATCCTTTATTATTGTTGTTGTTTCATCAACAAAAGGGTCACACAGCACATTACTCCCATAGGTCAAGCCTACTGTGCTCCCTGGGGGGCCTTTGTTCTCCCCTCTAAGTGCACTGGCTACCAACTTCCCCATTCCTCTGTATTTTGGAAACTCTTTGCAGTTCCTTCAGCTCCTTACTTCATTATAGTTTCTAGATACATCCCCACGGTTCCTCTTCTCCCAAACTAGGATACCCTCTTTTCTTACCTTCATGCCAGAATTTTTCCCTGTGTTTATCCCTTCCTCTTACTACCCTCTTCCCAGTCACCATTCTGACAGTCATTTTCTTTACAACGAGAGTAAAATTCTCACCAATTTATTCAGGAATTTCCATATTTTAAAAAGAGGGAAAGCAATGTGTGCCAAGTGTTACACTAGAAAGTCTACAGGCTGCTACAGAGGTGCTTTTAGGTTCTGGATGTGGTAATCAGACTTCCATCTATTTCTGTTTTTCCCTGTCCAGCTACTAAGAAAAGTAATTGTTTTCGACCCATTGATTCACACAAATTGACCAAATATAGAATTCCAGGCATTGTATAGTAGAAGTAGACAGAAATGGCATTGAGCTGGGTATTGAATCTCCCCTTAATTTGGCAGTTATGCTGTTGTCACTTTTTGTACAACCTTGCTGCTAACCTACGAATAGCAATGCAAAGCTGATTTCTGTAGAATAATTTAAATACGCAGTTAAACTACAAAGCCTACTTAAAATGAAATCCCTGTTTATTACAAGCACAACTGCAAGAGACATTCTTTTTTCAATGGTAAATAGTACCAGTAGTGTGAACACAAAGTTAGCTGAGTAGCGTAGTCATATTATTTGCATTTCTCAAGATATGCTTTTGTTAGTCTGGATAGGTACAATTCTTCTTTGTCTGCTTCTCCATGATACTGTTTCTACAATACTATGTCAAAACTGACTGATGGGAATTCATTTCTGTAAAGGTACTACATATTGCCATTCAATATTAAAATGACTATTGATACATATGGAATAGCAAAATCCATCTATGTATTTTAAAGTGAAATATGATTACCCATGACTTTTAATATGTCATCATTATGCATAATAATACACATTTTTTGTCATAAACTTGTATACTTAGTATAATAGATAACAATACTTTAGCTTATCAACTGAAAAATAAGTATTCGACAGTAAAAGACAATTAAAAATAGTCATTGCATTTATTTTTTTCAAATGCTTTCTAAAAAAAAAGTTAAAGGCTTCCTTGCAATGCATGCATACCTATAAGTGTTACACATCTCGGCAGTATGTAGATGATAAGAGTGACTGGATTTAATATATGTATCTGACTACAGAGAGGCATTATAGTTTTTGATTTGCATGTTATATTTTTCATATGTGCACAGTTTTTGGTGCACACAATTATGTTTTCCTGTGTCTAAAATATCCTCTCTGAAATCAACTAGCTGGAAGACCAGCTGGAGATCTTTTTGAAATACACTCCATAATCTCAAAGGGAGGGTATTTTTATTTTTCTGGCCAGCAGTAAATTTTCTACCTCAGTAGCATGGCTTATGGTACAGTATTAAAGATCCAAGCTTTCACAGCAGGTTGTATTGGCTATGTAAGCTTACACTGATTAAGCTTCTAGGAAGAAACAGTCAAATATAAACACCCAAAACAACAACACAAATTCTCAGTTGAACTTAGCTAAATCAATGGAATGTGAACTGTGAATTTATCTCACTTTAATATACATTATACAACTAAAACAAATTTAATAAACGGTCAAAGCCATGGCCCATAGATTAATCCATATTGATATTTCCCATGCAGCATTATTTCTACTTTTCAGTGCAAGATATCCAATACTACTGCTCTGTCAGTTGACAGTCACATTTGATTCTTTTAATAAAATCCTGTATTGCATTACTGCTAGACCGAACAAGAAGTGAATTTCCACACGGGAAATTTTGGAAGAAAAGTGGATGCAGGTCTTGAAATTATTATAAGCGAAGGCAATAATATATAATCTCTTTTTGACATATCAAGTCTATTGATACATTCTATAGAAATACATTTAAAAATCGCCTTTAATTACAGCAGGATCACACTTGAAAGACAAAGCCAAACCAGCCTGTGACCTGGACCTCACCTCACCTCACCTGCTTGACTGCAAGCTCCCCTCTAGTGACTGGTTTTCTCCCTTGTAAAAAAAGATGTGCTGAGAACTTCTTGCTGCCCTTTATTACCTACAAATAATGAATATCTGAAAATTATGAAGAATGCTGTAACACTGCCAGGCTCCGTCACTCCCTAGCCATGCACACCACAGCGTTCTGTCACTGCATACACATGTGCAACACAAAGATGGAGCCATACTGCAAAATCCAGGTCTTCGACCTATTTTCTCTCATGCATTTGGGAACTGATTGAGATTCTTTCAAGGTGGTAGATTTTCCTCACAAAAAAAAAAAAAGTCAACATTGCAAACCTGAAATATTTCTTATGACTTTTCCGTTTGGCAAACAAAACCCAAGAAGAGTTTCTTGGTAACCCAGAGGGCATCTTACTTTGCCATCTGCTGGTGGTCCCCAGCTTCTGGATTCCTCCGTTTTTGCTTACTCTTTCTGTGAAACTCTTCCAAAACTGGGAACAACTGGAACCCACAATCCAACAGCACTCCTGTATGGACTTCACACAGTGTCCTGCACCTTGAAATCTGGGAAGACCCTACTATGTATGAGCATGAAGGCCATTGTGCTTTCATGTTCCCTGGATCGGAGCTGGACAGTCCTGGTCCCTCAGTGCTAACTTACCTGCCTTGAAGGTCTGTCTCAGGCTGTGACTTTAAGTTTCCAATTTCCCTGTTCTAGAGCCAAGAGGAGGCAGAGGTTGGATGATTCACCTTGCTGTTTTCACTGTGGAGAACCTAGAAGCAAGGAAATCCATGAAAAGCCAGAAGTCTCAGAGCTTAGGTTCTTGTTCAGTTTCACATAGAATTTTTTATAATCTCTTAAATGGAAATAAACCTATTCTACTTTGGTTTTGAACAGAAATTCCATGTTTCTGCTGAAACTGAGAGAAAATGGAAAACAAAACAAAACAAAACAAATCTGCAGAGAAAACAAGATTGCAGATCTTTGGAGTCAAATGACCTGGACCTACGAGCAGCATTTCTCTTTTTCTTGTCCCCTTGTACACTCACCTATGGTCTCCTCAGTGACAAGGATGTGCTGAAATATACTATAATCGCTGCTTTCCACTGTCTAATGGTAAGCATGCACATGAACTTCTCCCATAGCAGTTCCCAAGAATGACACAATCACTTTGTATTATAATCTTGGAAAAATAAATTTCATTTTCCCTGAAGAAGTAAAACTGACTACAAACTCAGTTTATTGTATGCACAAAATAAATTACCAAAGGAGACAAATATTTTTGTCTGTTTTCTAATCTCATTAAGGTATATTTATTTTAAAGGTTACTTGCAATTTCAGAGTAGAAATGTGCTTTAGAAATTGTTTTACTTTTCAACAGTGTATGCCAATACACTGCCTTTTCACCTTTTTCTCAGCTTGTGGAGGATATGAAAAGGAAAAACATAAATAAGCAAAAACCAGTCTACAAATCAATCTCTAGAAAAAGAAAATATTGTATTATGGTAATCTGATATAAATAGTATCTGGTCAGAAAACAACCTGTTCTCATTAAGAGTGAGATTCAGCTTCACTTTTTCACACTGAAATAGAACTTTAACCCTTGAGCAAGCCCTCTGAAATAATTTTATATTGTTAAAGTTCAAGGTGAGACCCTGATCCTGCTGAAGTAAATGGCAAAGATTCAACTAACTTCAGACGAGTCAGATTTAATCCCTGGTCTCCTTTGGCTGTTAGAGTCCCTCTTGGTGTCCACTTGGCTGCACAAGAAGGTAAAGTACCAACATGGAAAAGGATTATGTACCAGATTCTTGTCTTTGTGCTCACCTTTACCGACCTTCAGACGTATGGTATCTCTTTATAATATAATTTCCACAGAGTTCTAATGTTTTCCTCACCCCTGCTTACATGTACCTTGTTAGCAGCTGTGGTATTGTTTAATATTAGAGTCAGCATTGCAGGAGCAAAGTTGCTTAGGGATGTAAGTGCTTTGGAAAGGAATTGATGAACTAATTCTCTGGAAGGGAGTGCTCCTCTTCAGGAACTGTTTACTGTTCTATTTGATGAAGGGTACTTTCTATTGCAGTGGAAATGATGGATTAGTTTTGTTTGCGGAAACTTCTGAACTTCCATTGTTTGAGGGTCCGCGGCGCAGGACACACTTGTAGACAAGTGCAGGCAGTTGGCTGTGAGCCAAGGGAAAGTTTTGCTGGAGGTCTCACTTGGAAACGATGACTCCAGGAAGTGAAAGTTTGACTCAGTTCAACTTGTGATGAGCATGCAAAATAGACTTACATTCATTCAAGTTCACTTGCAAGTTGTGGCTATGCAAGTGAGTTTAATCACCGCTATCTTGCAAAATGAATTTCAACAAGTTTTAAACTGCTGGCACGGCTCCTTCCTTAGTAGCAAAAATGTATTAGCAAGTAGAAGGGAACAGAATAAACTTTATTGATGCAGTATAGACTTAAGCATGATCCAATATAATGCAGCGCTTAACTCATTATTCTCTATTCTGTTTTACTCCTATGAGACAAGAAGAAACAGCCTGGCAATGTTTCTAGATTATAAACTCTTCAGGAGAGGGAATATGTCTCTTCGTGTGCACTTTGAAGTGCCTCCGACACCTTGGAGTTCTTTATAAATGGTGGTAATAATAATCATTTATTGGTGTGCAGTGTGGTCTGGTCTCCCATTTACATTCAGTATGATTGGTTGTGCTGTGTCGCTGTCCTGTTCATCACTTCTCACCTTGCACTTACATGCAACTTCTATTAAGGTTATTTTTAGAATACATAAGGCACTCAAATAACATGATTACAAGTGTGGAACAACAGCTTAGGAAATAGATAGGAGGATAGTTCACAGAAAGAGGCAACATACTGCACCTAAGCTGTGCAAGATCAAACCTGACATTGTAAAATCAAAGAGAGGGTTTAATACGAAAATAATGTGATGAGATTATAATGAGTACTGCTTTTTTTTTTTTTTTTTTTTTTGTATTATTTAC
>WHYT01016448.1:14994-59889 GCA_009806455.1 Tetrax tetrax
AGGTTGACCACCACTCTCTGAGTGCGGCCGTCCAGCCAACTCCTTATCCACCGAGTGGTCCATCCATTGAACCCATGCCTCTCTAGTTTAGAGAGAAGGATGTCGTGCGGGACAGTGTCAAATGCCTTGCACAAGTCCAGGTAGATGATATCCATTGCCTGTCCCTTGTCCACCGATGCTGTCACCCCGTCATAGAAGGCCACCAAATTGGTCAGGCACGATCTGCCCTTGGTGAAGCCATGTTGGCTGTCACCAACCACCTCCTTGCTCTCCATGTGCCTTAGCATGGTGTTGTGGTTTTGTTTGGTGAGGGGGGCCTAAGGTGGTAGCTTCTGCAGGAAACTGCTAGAAGTCGCTCCCCTTTGTTCAGTGGACTCGACCGGGCCTAGGGCGGACCCACTGCTGGCCAAGGCTGAGCCGATTGGGAGCAGAATGTCCCGTGATAGCGCCTCTGCGATAACGTATTTAAGAAGGGGAAAACAGAAAAAAAAAGAGAAGAGAAGATGTGACGAAGCTGAGCAAGGGCAGAGGCCCAGAGGGGGAGGCGCAGGCCTCCGGGGCCTTGCAGGCCTCACCCTCTGGCCTCCCGCCAGGCGGCCGACTGGGCCCAACTCAGCCCAGTCTGGCTGCAAGAGGTGGAGGAGGTTATCTTGTTTCTCTGTCTCATTATCCTGCTAGTTGTAGTAATAAATGAATTGTTTTCCCCAAGTCGAGTCTGTTTTTGCCCATGACGGTAAGGATTTCTCCCTGTCCTTACCTCAAGCCTCGAGTCGTTTTTCTTATATTATCTTTCTTTTCTTAAATTATCTCTCCCTATTCTCTCGGAGGGTGGGGGGAGTGAGAGAGAGACTGCATAGTCTGGTCCGGATCAGGGCTAAACTACGACACATGGTTTCCAGGAGAAACTTGCAGAATTGGGTTTAACTTTATAGTAAATACTTGAGTCTTAAATTTGTAGTTATTGACTAGGAAAGCACAACTCTGTGCAGAACAGAGCAATCTTACTTCCTTCTGTCTGAATAAGCAGAAAAAAAATCCTCATCTTTCTGTCATAGACAGCCATTTTGTAAACTAAATAAAGAAACATATATAAAAAATGAGATTGCTCAGGAAGTGCTGGACCATAGTCACCCCTTCTAGCCTTACTCAGCAGTCCTCTCCTTTCCCCGTTATGCACTTGACAATTACATTAACATCTACCGTAAAGCATGATGTTGGTGCAAGTAATATTTGGTCTTGCTGCTCTGTAAACTGGAAAATTGCAACCTTGCTTATTTACACTGGCAGTCCCATAAAGAATATGGCATTCAGAAATATAAGCAAGCTATGAATCTTTGTATAATTTTTACTGCATCCTTGGTTTGGGTTTTTAAGGAAAGTCAATGAAAGAGAGATAATCAGAGAATCAAAAGTTGACACAAGTTCTAACATCTTGTTAGATGAACAAAGCAAAAAGAAAAAAGAAAAGATGATAGTTAATTTTTAAGTATGTTACATCCTATTCTTTCATGAGAGCCTGGTTTCATAGCACACTTACGACAGAACAGAGACTTACAATATCCAGTGCTGAAAAGAGTCACCCTTGCAGCATTCTATGATACTGTTTCAGGCTGATCAAAGCTAGCACCACGATCCACTAGAGGAAGACAATGTGCAAGTAGTGTATCAAAACAGGCTACATAATGGGCTTTATGCAATTAGACTTAAATCTAACTGAGACACTATGGAATTTGGTTTAAATAATCTTATACTTTATTGTAAAATTTTTTAAAAGCAATGCATTAGAACATATGATTTAAAATTTTAAAATTTCTGCTATATTTTATACTCATAAAATAATAATCTCTGGCAGTCATTAGTAAGAGTAAGGAAGCTATCTGTTAGTCAATATGCATGAGATAAAGTGCTGTAATAATTCTTTTTATGCTATATAAGCTATTTCCCCCATTAAGTGTGCACATTTTCTCTGCCTATTCTTAATCTGCTGCTAAATATTTCACAAAAGTTTGTTCTGTCTTCAGAATTTGACCCTCCAAACAACCAGTTTAAGAAATGAAAGAGCACAGATTATAACAAAAAATCTCAGCAGTGATGTTAGTATAAACCTCTTAGTTTTGGGTTTGTTTGGAAGGCTTTCTTTTGCTTCACTCTCTTTCATCTTATTTTCCATCAGAAAAGTCCTCTGTAGAAGTGTTGTTTGTTCTTCCAATCTCCATTTAGTCTTTATTTCTTAAGACATATACTCCGTACATATTAAATGTAAACTACATTAAAAAAAGATGTTACTGGTATATTTTCTCTCTCTAAAAACAATAACTTATGTCACAATATCTTTATATGTTGAATCATTTTTACTGTGTTTCATACCACATATCATTCATGTTCATTTAGTACTAAGAAAAACTGTAAGACTCAGCATTTATATTTCAAAATTAAGATAAAAGAGATTTCAGTCATGTTTTACAGGTTATTTACTTAGAAATTAGTCTCAAGAGGTAAAAACTGATTAGTGAACAATAATGGTCAGGTGAAGAAAGATACAAGACATATCTGAACGTAAATATCAAGTATATAAAATATTCTGGATAGCTATGTATAAATACTGGTAATTAATGTCAGTTTCCTCATACAGTAGCTCATATATACTGTCCCTTAATAGCCTATTACTAGGCTAATTAAAGTTTCATTTTCCCAGATAAGATAATCTCATGTACTTCTTTGGTTAATAAGACATATGCTTTCTTAGAATTATCTAAAAAATAAAGAGGATCAGAAATTGTAGTTGGATTAAAACCTTCACGCACCAGCCGAATTTTCTGTTGTTTGAATGTTCCAGTCATTTCCATTTTTTCCTATAGAAGAGGGAAAGATGTATTATTCACTAGAAGAGCTTCTTTTCTTTTGCTCACATGCACGTTTGATTTTGAAAATCTTACTAGATATAAGGTTAATACTGTTTATTCTCATTATGCTGGTAAACTAGAACTTTTGTGCTGCTACGGAATAACACCCAGAGATGTGGTGGAAAAAAGTTACAGCCCACTGCTTTCTGCATTGGTGTGCAGCGTCTGATCACAGTGTCTCATTTGGTGTGCCTGAGACAATTTAGCTTCTTTTGTGCATGTTGTAAAACTACAGGTTGTAAAGAATCTCACAGTAAAAACTGTCACTGTCAAGAACTTTTTACTGATAAAACTCAGGAAATTCTCTATATCTGTGATTATTGTCACCTTAAATAAAGGGTTGAAAGAATCACATACTATATCAGCCATACTGATACTCAGCCAAGTCCAAATAAAGGCCAATCTTTACCATACATTTTGTAATGTTCTCAAGTTTCTTTTCAGTGTCACTGTGTCCCTTGGAAAAAGTAGTGGGAGGCATCTCTAGTGAGACTCTTTTCTCTGTCCTCCCTACCTCTTCTCAGCCCCACTTTATGAACTGTCTCCATTATCTTCTCTTCTGTCTTTAAATTTTTATATATATGCAAACAACCTGTGAAAAATGAAAAATTAAGTATTATCTCCAACAACTCAGAGAGCTATTGTATCTACTCCAGATTGTATCTATCTGCTTTGGTTGGTCTACGAAATAGTCTGAAATCTTCTAAAGTATTATTACATGTCAGATCAAGCTGAACAGATTTTTAATTTTTCCTACCCACTACCTTCTTGCTTGGCTAAGGATCAACAGCAATTCATGTGCAATGTAGGTATTTAAATTCTAATTGAAGTTCCAAATACTTGATATCCAGGCTACATCCAAATTCAGGTTCCTTCTGCCCAGCCTAAAGGCTTTTTTGTATAGCAATAAATTTAGACTACAACATTTCGTAAACTGACTACTGCAACATTCTCCAGTGTAATCTTGCTTACTCATATCTGGATGATGCTGAAAAAGCTATCTTCCTGGACTGTGAGACAGATACATACACCTATGCATACATTTCAGTTTCAAGGTACTTCATAGCCTTTTCTTCTGAATGAGTACCGAATCTCTGACTGGCCCAGGGAACCAGCTCCCTTAATGTGTCTTTTCAAACAGGGATTATTTTTTTCATCTTCTCATCAGACTTAGGAGACTTCCTTCATAAGCATCTTCAGAAACATTTTTCTATTTGCCTTTGCAATTATGTTTTCAAAGTACTTATAAAATGAAGATATTCATCAGACTTTACTTATAGTGAAGATCAGTATTGCATGTTTTCTATACTCTCCCATTTTCTTCTAGCTATATGCAGTCCACTGTATTACAATTACATTTTTAACTCTTCGGTGGAGGGACTACATTTTTTCCCAAATTGGACAATTACTACAACAAAGTACTAGTATACAAATAGGGATGACTTTGATGATTATGGTGGTGACAATAATAATGTACATTTTAATTCACCTTTTCAATTTAACAAGTACCTTTTCAAATGCTTTAACTTTTGTCATTATATTACACAACAAATAACATTTAATTTATTGTGCACAATCAATG
The DNA here is from genome assembly GCA_009806455.1 of Tetrax tetrax. Taxonomy (NCBI): domain Eukaryota; kingdom Metazoa; phylum Chordata; class Aves; order Otidiformes; family Otididae; genus Tetrax; species Tetrax tetrax. The sequence continues at coordinate 19,480 of WHYT01016448.1, forward strand.
TCTCCCGCTTTAGCTCTACTTCTCTCTTCTCTCATTTCCACTGAATAAAATGGATTTTAGATTTTTTTCTCCAGATGCAATTGTTCACATTTTTCTAATCTGAAACTTTTTGTTTCCCCATGTTCATGCTTCTAATCTCCCTAAATCCTTTTGTATGATCTCTATCCTTATCCATTTGTACAATTCCTCCCGTTTTAACATAATCTGCAAATTTTATTGACTTTTTGTGTAATTCCTTTCCCGGGACTCCATTAATGGAGAGGAAATAGGACTAGTTCTAAAACTAATCAAGTAATATACTAACAAGCACTTCCTGTTATTCATTTAGCCATGTCTATATTCAAATTATGTAGATATTTGCATGCACTGTGCAGTAATGCAGCTTACCTGGACTCTTAAAAAAAGAGGACAAGCATAACTTGGTAGATAGGTTACTACTTGCTTATACATTTGCTCCAAGTCTAATGATGTATTCTGCTTTAAAATAAGAGAGGCCATTCCTGCTTTTCCTTCATGATCTGGGGGAAAGAAAGCAAGATGAAAATTTTGAAACATCAATAAAGCTGACATTTTAGTGATGAACCTTGCAATAAAGAACTGTAGTGCATTAACAAACTGACAGTCATATATCATCTTCTGTGTTTCAGTAAAGCTGGAAGATTACAGTCATATTTTATATGGTATTACATATATTCAGAGATCACTCAAGTGATCAATTAAGCAATAATGCTGTAAATGAATTTGGCAGGTAAGAGTAAATGGAGTCCCATGCTCAATATTAATCAATAAATGTGGATAAACATCAGCACCAGAGTGCTGAGCCTCTTTCCCAGATTAGCCAACTACGTCTTCTCTTCAGTTCTAGCCTTTCTTTTTTTGCCAGTATCTTTTCTCAAAACTGTGGATCTGAATGTCATAACAGAGGGAGAGATTGAAAGTTCTTACTGGTTTGTCTGGAAGAAGAGAGCACTGTGGGTCTATGAGTACAACTGAAATGGGTAAAATATAAAAACAAGGAACCTCAGCAATCAGAAATAACTGCACACTTTAACCATTAGGTAGTAATAACAGCAGAGACATTCTGCGAGCCTTATCTTTTGTCTCCTTTCTGTATTTTTTTTGCTAATGCTACAAAATCTGTGAGGAACTTGATTTGTTTATGTTTAAGTGCAATTATCAATACAGTCGTATAAACTAGGTAGGAATCTGCAGGTAAATGCTGTTCAGGAAATGAGAAGCTCTCATATTTTTAAGTCTGATTTTTAGTCAGTCATCTTTATGATGATCTTTCTTGTTCTGTGGCTTTAAAATAGAGGTAAGTGGCACCTTTTTCACATTTTAAATGCTTTTACCATTTTTGTGGTGTGTTCACCCTGGCCAACAGCCAAACATTGAGCCAGCTTCTTGCTCACTCCCTTTTCCCCTGGGATAGGAAGGGAACAGAAGGAAAGCAAGAAGACTCAGGTATCAAGATAATGGCAGTATAATAGGGACAGCAAAAGCTGCATGCACAAACAAAGCAAAATCTGGACTTCATTCACTGTTTCCCATTATCATCAGATGTCCAGCTACTTTCTGCAGGGAAGGGCCTCACTCAGCAGATGCAGTGGTTGCCTACATGATTCACTGGCTCATTCATAATATGTTGGTATTTTCATTATCTACATCTACATTTTAACTAGGTACTAAACAGATGACTCAATCAGAAGTGATTCATAGGTTTAAAACATTAAATAAGACTTATGAGGTTTAACAACTAATGTAGAGAAAGAAAAACATACGGCTAATGCTTCTGTTACCTGGCACAGATACACCATACACATTTGCTTCTTGTATGAAGTCCAACATTACAATGACATCAGAAACTTCTGTAGTTGCAACATTCTCCCCTTTCCATCTAAAACATGTGAAAAACTAATTTAATTCCATGAAAATATATGGACACCTCCACTTTAAAAAACATTAACTTTAGTAGGAATTCAGTCAGCAGGAGTTAATTTTAGACAAACAATACACCAAATTTGTTCCTATTGGTATATTAATCTGATCACCAGAAGACAACACTTGTAATTCAAATGGTACCAGATATCAGCTATCACTATAAAGCACAATGAAAGCTTATAATAATCTAATATAATGGTTTTCAAAATCTGGACATGTATCTATAAGTATCAAATGTGAGCAGTCTTTACTACTTGACACATTTTTCTCCACTTCAGTATCCAACTTCTTTGTTCACAGCAAAACCACCACTACTTACTTTGCTTATTGGAAGGACTGTTCAAAGAGCTGTAATTCCTACTAAATGTTCTGGAAATGAGCTACCCAGCTCCATGGGAACACTTTTTACAAAATTAAACTTCTCTCATCCACTTCAAGATGATTATAAACTACATCACAATAGTAATAAACTGAACACTTCTGGCTGAAAACAAATAGGGTAGTATTATTCTATTCTGCATGTCCGTGATTTTAATGAAGAAATGTGAAAAGAAACAATGATTATACCTGAAGGTATCTCCAATCCTGTCCCAAAAATAAAGAAAATTCTCATGGTCTTGAACCATTAGATCTCCAGTATTAAAATAAAGATCTCCCTTCTTAAATACCTCACAGAGTAATTTCTTTTCTGTGTGTCTCTTATTGCCGGCGTAACCAAAGAAGGGGTTCTTCGCGTTGACTTTGGAAATGAGAAGACCAGGCTCACCTATACAGAGAAGTTGAAAGAATGTATCACGGCACATTTCCCGTACTTTACATTAATATTAATTTGGTATGATTTTACAAGACCAGATACATAAGACCCAACAATAAAAACTTACCTGTTTCTACTGCTTTGCAATTCCTGTGGTCTCCTCTACATGCAAAGTGACCATTAAGACACAGTACAATATTCCCAGTCTTTTGTCTTTCTTCCTGATGACTCATCGAACAGTTTTCTCCTAGAACTGTCATCTATCAATTGTGAGTTCACTAATAGGTTAACTATACTCTCAAAATGCACACTTGAAGTATATATACTATGTCCCACTCCCCACAGCTTACTGAATTTCCAGTGATGAGTCTCAACTTCACCAGCTTCCTACTGAAAAACTAGTTGTTCACCTACTGAAAAGCAGGTGCTCAACTCAGGCATTAAATCCCTATTTAGTTTCCTTTCAGAAGTTCTGAGAACACTTCTTAAGAATTTTAATTAATGTGATATAGCCTCATTGCTTTCTTTTTTGGAATAAAATATAGAAGTTTTAATACAATTTTTTTTTTCCTAAAAAATAGGAAGAGATGGGGATAGGATTATCCTGTGTCTTGGTTTCGGCTGGGATGGAGCTAATTTTCTTCTCAGTAGCTGCTATGTTTTGGATTTAGTAGGGGTTGGTACAAGAAGAATGTTGATAACTGGGGTTAAACCATGACATCCTGTCATGCATGTACAGTATCAGGGTGTTAGTTTGCTGAAAGTGGAATAGTTGCATGAACTCCTAACCTTTTTGGAAGAACATTCTGAACAATAAAGCTTAAGAGTTACATTACTTTGTAACAGAGAGAAAGATTATAAATATGAAAATATATAAAACCAAAAATGTGTCCAAAGGTATGCAAAATCTTTAATTTAAGACTGTCTCCTTATAAAAGATGTGTGCTTTTTTTTTTGTGTAAACTGTTAGTGTTTAAAGTGAAAGTATTTAGTTCACTGGTATTGTCACTGCAGCCATATGCTCTGAAGATATAGGGCATGACAAAAGATATAGAGTAAGACCAAATCTATAGATAGAGATAACATTTTTTATTAGACTGACTAGTATAATTGGAAAAAAATTAGACCAGGTGTCTAATTAGAACATGTATTCCCTTCACAGGTCAGTCTAACATCACAATAGGTAACTTCCTATAAAATTTCACGTTTTGGGGACTGTATTTTCCTGAAAGTGCTCATCTTTGATTAAGACCCATTAGAGAATCTCTTACCTCCTTTGAAAAATCTACTTCATCTCCCTGTTAAAGCTGTCTGCCTGACCTTTAATAAGAGTTTTTCTTGCTTCAGCTTCCAGGCTGTTACCTTCTTACAGTACAACACAGATGCTTCAGTATCAGATAAAAACTTTGAAAATAGGTATAATCAAGTCATATCAGATATTTTGTAACTATTTTGAAGACAGCTATAATGAAGCAACCTCTTTTTTTTTTAAAAAAAAAATAATATTGATAAGCTTAATCAGCTCACTTAGTCAGGAACACTCAATCTCTCACCAAAAAGCATTTGCTCTAATCCACCAGTCCTTCTTGTAGATCTCTTAGGCAACTATCTCACTATGTTAACCTCCTTTAAAAAATACAGATGTCGTTATCAGCATATTCAGAGATAATATCACATCCTCACTTTTGAACATTGCTCTCCTGCGAATATATCCAAGGATCTCCTAAGTGCTTTCGGTGTCAGCACTGGTAAGCTTAATAATGTTCTGTCTTAGATCAAAAATCATTGATGTAACACAATAGCAAGGCTGCTTAAAAAAAAAATGTCTGGAGTATTGATATTACAATCAAAAGGCTGTTACATCCTATTAAACTACATACTTACCTTTCTTAACTTTTTCACACCAACCATGCTTATTTCTAATTGGTTCATCTTTTTGGAAATCATACTTGATTAAATCAAATGGGAAAAAAAGCTAAAAAAAGGAAAAAGAGTCATCAGTTATTCATCTACACAGTGACATCTGGTGGCAGCAAAGATAAGCAAGGAAACTTTTACTCCTGGCTTGCTGATCTAAAACTAAATTGTAGTTTAATTAAAAACTCAAAATACTCTGTATGTACACTTACACGATTTCCTGGAGGTAAACAACATAAAAACATTTTTATAACTTTCTAACTTTCAAAAATACTTGGTGAAGATACAGAACCATAATTTTATTAGTTTTCTTACAAATAAGTTATGGGATCCATATATGAGTGGAAGAGTCTCTGTGAGTCAGGATAATAGAAGCATATCTGGAATTTAACTGACATTTAACAGTAGTGGTTGACATGAAAAGTGTTCTCAGGGTCTTCTGGCACCTAAAACTGGCAAAGCAAAGGCCTAAATCTCCTTACAAAGGGAAACTTCCTTCCTGTTGGGCTTTACTCTTGCTTGACTAGCCTCAGTTCTTCCCGCAAGCTTTCTCAGGCTGGTCTACGGTGGAAGGTCCTATCACAAGCACCAGCAACAGGATATGTACTCCCATGTTGTTTGACATGGTTATGTAGCTGTGCATGTTCCACAGTCAATGTCAGAGTTAGTTCTCTTAGTTTCATGTTTCTGAAATACTGCAAACCCTCAAGTCCTGACACTGCTTATCTAACTGACCTATCTAACTGACCTGTAACTGAGTTATGTTTTACAACTAACCTTCCTCTTGTACAAGGATCAGAGAGAGTTTGGCTCTGACTACACTGAAGGAGAGGGCAAAATACTCTTATCAACACTAGAAATTGCAATACTTTTTTTCTCCAATATACAGGATCTGACTCTTATTTCAGTTCATTATTCTACAATGATATAAACCCAAATTATATCACCTTTGATATCTTTGAGAGACATTGACAGATACCATATGCCTGCTACTATATGGACCACTGTGTTGCAGTTATTATCCAAGGGCTTCAGTTTTCGCGGCTTGGGATTCTGATTTCCCTTTTCATAAAGAAGTGTATCAGCAATCTATTTAACAAGTAGAAAAACCACAGATATACAATTATCTTCTCCTGGAGAAATCTTTGCAAGCAGAAAAAATAATTTTAAAAACATAGGAATATGCATCTGCACTCTTCACAATGAAGTAATGCAATATAATTTAAGAATGATGTTATGAAAGTGACTGAAGTAAAGAGTAGGACGCTAAAACATAAGCTCCTTTGCTTTTCTGCAACTAATTTGGCTGAAGAGTTGCATAATTATTTTATCCTAATTTGAAATGTTGCTGTAGCTATATCACATCATTTTGTTTTCAAGAAAGTCTGAATAAATAGCTACTTGAATCAAACATCAAGCGCACAATTTCAGCCTCATATGGACAAACCTGTTTCACTGAGTCTTTTCAATGTTCACCACTGTGTTTTCCTTCTACCCTAAGTCTGAAACAAAAAGGTATTCTTAACAGTTGATCAAAGGAACAAGGTCATAGTGTGCAAAATCAAGTCATGATCCAAGAATTGGACATTTTTTTGAAGAAAGTGAAGAGTATTTTTTTTAAAATAACTACAAACTGTAGCATTTACCAAAGCCAGGAATTTGAGAGCCAAAACCTTCACCTTAATTAGAAAATAATTGTATTATTCTTGATGAACAGAATGGGAGGTATATAACAAACACAATTAATTAACAACTGAATATACCCTGTATGTAAACTTTTTCTTGGCTGCATTTAATTACTGTTCTTTTCCACTTTATTTTTTACATTGATATTTACTATTTTAATAGGTTTCATATGAAAGACCAAATGTAATGAATAATAAAAATAAGAATTATATAAAACGAAATGTTATTCTGATATTTTGTCTTTGATTAGAATAGCAGTGTGCCCTCTTCAGTACCATTTTTATCTGTTCGTTCCTTCAGAGCTCAATAGCTGTATCTTGTCAACATGTTAGTCTGTATGATACATTATTTTAAGTTATTATATATACTCAGAAACTTTAATTTTGTACCTGAGATAATCTAAAAACTGTTGAGCCTTCTACTATTTATGTTGCTGCATACCTATTCTAGTGCCTGCAATTTTAGAGTATTAACTATGCCTATTCCAGTTAGCTTTTTGAAATAATGTATACATAATTAAAAGAAAAAACAACACATTTCATTAGACATGCATAACAAAACTATGCCAATATACATTCTCTGCAAAATCTTCATTTTCACATTAAATACTAGAAAATTAAAGTTATAGAGCAAAGCTTTTAGTGTGGGTACAGCCCTACATTAGTTTTATCTCATTATTTAAAATTTATTGGAAAAGAGGGTCTGAGCTATTGAAGCATTACCGTATATTTTCAGAGTACTGCAGGTAGCCTTCATAATTTTAATTTACATTTTACTCCTGAAAGCATCACATAAATGTACCAAACAAAAAACATAATTTGCCTAGCTGAAACTTAAAATTAGTTGAACTGCAACATTGTTGTCTCTTACTATGCCGCCTGGATGTTACCTAGTAACAGCATCTTACCCCCACCTCCTTTTTTTTTTTAATTGTCTGGAAATATGTGAGTTTAAATATTGTTTTGAAAATAGTTTTTAAACTTCTAAAGTTTCAGCTTATAGTGAATGCTCAGAGAACCTGCATCAGAGAACAAAGATCACAAACTATCGCTTTTTACGTAGTTGTTTTAGATATTGGACCCTATGGAATTCTTCAGGAGAACATCTGTTTATAAAACAAAGTATTACATTTACTAGATTTAGTTCCAAGCTTCTTAAAAGAAAGTGGAATGTAAGAAAAAAAAAAAGCCCTGGAACATAGTATAATCATACCTTACTAATGTTTTAAAAACATCATTGTAATGCCTTATTTATGCATACAAGTAGAGTAAGAGTAGATATATAGGTCCTCTCCATAGTTTTGTCAGCCAAAGTAAACAAAACCAAGAAAAAAAATCTTTTAAAGCTATGCTTGATATTAACTGAATCACCACCTACTACAATAAAATACTTTGGAATACACTTGAAGTACCTTAGATTATTTTAGCTCAAAACTAGCCAAAAGAGCAGAAGTAACACTAATTTTCATTGGCCAATGAACTTAAGAGCTTCTATTGCTTGAATTAGCACATGCCAGTGTTCTTCCTGTGAATCCAGTCTTTCAGGGTCTTAAGATTTGTTTAAACCTAACTTTGTTTATTTCTGAGCTAAAAAGATACCTCTTCTGCCACTTAAGTTCTATGAGTGTATGAAAAAAATGCATACTACTAATTCTGCATTATTGTTTGAAAGACAAGATATTTTATATGTTGAAACAATTTATGATTTGTTTTAAGATTTACATGTTCCTCAGCTCAAAGCTGATTTTGATCCATACAGTTTTGAGTAAAAGAGATTCAGATTCCTGTAATAGTTGGAATACTTATACTTAAAATAATGACAAAATACATTTATAAGTAAAGTTTGTAATTTTTTTTTTACATGCTGTTTTTTCAGGTGTACTTGCCATGGGTTATTTTTAGTCCTTCTTACAAGCTTCGTTGGATCTCATTAGTCCCACTGTCCATTGCATGTTCTCTGCTATCACTCAGGATTTATTTCAGTATAAGAAAGAGATTTATATATATATACCTGATAGACACAATTGAGAGTCTTACAGATTTTTCCCATATCACATTTATATAAATGCATACATAATGTATGTCATATATAATAAAAGTAATTATTAATATTAACTGCATACATATGTATGGCAGATGTAAATATTAAACAGTAATTTACTATATTACTATGTTAATTTATACAGTATCTTCTATGTAAAACATTTTAAGTTCTACCAGAAAAAAAAGCTATTCAGAGGCTTCTACTTTTCTGTTTCTTGACTCTATATGAACATTCTTACTGAAGGATTTATTCATATACCACAGTGATGCTTTTCAAGCACATGAAACAAACCCTCTTGTATAAAGAGCATAGTGTGAAAATAAACAAGTGCAAACAAGAGCACTGCTTGAGTTAACATCTTACACAGAGGGGCTTCTTGCATGTTTGGCACTGCTGTAACATTCATCTGCTTCTTCCTATTAACTCGTGTCTTCCAATTTACTTATAAAAACAAATGTGTTATGTAGAACCTTAATATTTATCACACATATTTGTCCCCAGCCCTTGGCAGTTTCTGACAGAAAAAATTGCTCATTCTGACAGCTCAATTTGTCTTCTAAAGCTCTAACTTTGTCTGTATTTTACATTTAAAAACTGTGCCATTGCCGTTACCAACAACAGAAATGCCTTTCTATTTATTTCCCTTTTTTCCTGCTAAAAATATTGTACTTTGAACCTACCTGTTACAATTCCCACTATAATCTCAATGTCTGTATGTATGGGTATTTATACTACATTTATTTCATTCCGACTGTGCAATTATGCCAGTAGAAAGAGACTAAGTTTCTTCCTTCTCCTTTACTGTATCAGATACGTAAACACACAAGCCTACTTTCTCCTTTCTCACTTCTCTCTCTTTCTATTCTGAGTCTAAGAAGTAGGTGCTAAGGAAATCCCTAGAAAGTATGTCTAAGGGTATCTCCTTATATTGTCCCATGTGTCAAGAGAATAACGTTTCAAAAGTTGTTGTAGCATTTCTTTGAAGAAACAAAACAAAACAAAAAAAAAATAGGAATTGGATGGCTGGGCCTTGTCTGTGCCATTTTCTGCTTCCCAGCAGCAGGTAGTCTCCCTTTCCAACTTCAGATCATTCATGGGCCAGCAAATCAGAAATAAAGCTGCTTTCTTTTACATATTGCTAGATGTCCAGCAGATGTCATTCAGACTGAAGTAAAGCAAACAGAACAGCTGCATTTCAGAAGGCATGTTTTAAAAATCTGTAACCAGTAAAATGTATTTTTAAAAAAACCCATAACAAATGCCTGAAATAAGTAAAAATGACCGTATCTGTGGCATTAAAATAGTTAGTTTGTATCACAATACTCACAGATTGCGGAGTAATAAAAATCACATATAAAAAGTCTTCAAACTTAAGTATTTGTTTAAATATGTACTTAAAAAAATAAAAACACTACAAAGCATGTCCTATAATATTTTCAACATTCCTTCTCTTTCTTAACCTCTTTTAGACGTTTCTCAAACTGTACTATATCCAAGCTCTTGTTCATGTCAACATTACTCTGCTTCAGCATATGAGGGAGCTAGCTGCTCCTGCAAACAAGCATTGTGGAGGAGACTGAAGGAACTGCCATCCAGAGGAACTGCACTGGTGACAGAAGCAAAATCCCACAAGTGAACAGATTGCAGAACTGTTAATTTAAGACACATAACTATTGTAGTATTATTCATATGTCATGTTGTTCCACTGACACAAATTCTTTCAGAGAGAGACCGTATATATCGCACAAACAAAAATGCTATGGATCAAAACATTACTTAGAAAAAAGCTCCTGATGGAGCTTTGGAGTAGTCTCTGAAACCTCCTTGATTTGGAAGAGATGTGGGGCAGTTCTATTTCCACATAAAATGCATCATATATTCCACCCACTGACCTGGCTAGACATACCATGCCCATGTAACCAAGGTGAGGTAGTTTGTCTCTGGACTGAATCTGGTTTTCAGTGAAAACCTTCATTCTTCCTTCAAACCCTACATGAATGCCAAATGTATCTATACTCGGGAAGGTTTGGGAGCCAATATACCTTCAGGCCCCTTGGAGAATGGTAGCAGCTAAATACTGATCCTGCTCACAAATAAAGTGCTTCAGCTACTTTTCTTATGACAGAAACTACAGAAATAACTGAAGACTTACCATAGATTTATTTCTAGGGAAAAGAGAGTATTCAAAAAGACAGAAAAAAAATTATTTCAAGCCAAGCCAAATAGAATGAATGGCTTTTTCCGGTTCATAAAATATCTTATGGTCTTTCCATATTCATACTGAGTAAGCAAGGGGACAATCCATAATTATCTTAGCAGGCTATACTGATGTTTCCATAGACAGCAACAGTTCCAACTTGGAATAGTATATAAATTACAGAAAAAAATGTCTAGTGGGATCAAGTATTCGGTTACAAGTGCATTTATTTTTTAATTGCAGTTTGCAGGAGCTATTTTTTCTCCTAGTCTGCAGTGACTAACTCAAATCATAAGTCAAATCATTGAAGAGGAAAATGTAGCATGATTCATGTGCAAAATCCCCAAGCTGCTAATCTTCCTTTTGGAAACACAAACAGCATGTGTTATTGACATATGAAGTGCCACTATTAATACATGCAAAACCTCCATGCTACTTGAATAAAAATACAGATAATTAAATCAATAAATAGGTAATTTCAAGTCTAATCCTTTACCTACTGTAAGCCTTACATGGTATCTCTAAAAGTTTAATGACTTACAACAAAACTCCATCAAAAGTTCTGAAATACTGAAAACAAGTTTACTTAGGTTTGCAACAAATACAGAATTTCATAATATTAAAAAAAAAGGTTCAAAATAATTAAATCATGTGGCTTAGAAATGTCTGAAACAAAAAATAACATCAGCTCTAAGGTTCCTGGTTCACCTGCTACTCCCTAAATTCCAAATTCCTGATTTCCTGGAGTGGATCTGTACTTGCAGAGACATTCATCAGCAACTGATGTCTACCATGCATACTACAGAGCATCAGTCATGCAGAACAGAGAATCAGCAAAGTCAATCTGCATAAATTTCTGATCTCTCAACAGTTTCTGAAAAACACCCTAGCTCTTGTGGTGTTTCTCTGAGTTTTTCCAGGTTTGTCCCTGCAGTCTACATTCCTGTCTTAGAAGTGAAGAATTTCTCTGGCGCCAAGTTATAAAGTAGGCTGTGGTGATCGTAATGTGGTGATGCTGTACTGAAGTTGTGGACTCTAGAACATATGCTGCCTAGAAACCTATTTGCACATCATCAGAAGACACCTTGGATGTATATCCAAACAATATCTTCACATCGTTCCCTGAAAAAACTTTTGTCAGGACACTTTGCTATCAGTTCAGGAGTACAAATGCCACTTAATTCTGCAAAGTTTGTATACATAGATAGGTATCTCAGTATAGACTTGTATCTCAGTTGATTTGCAAATTTCATGCAATGTGTGTAAATCTATTTATTTAAGAAGAGTAAAAAAATGTATAAATAACAACATAACGTTGAATATCTAGTCTTGTTGCTAGAAAGCCTTGCTAAAGAATCTTTCATTATTAGGTGAAGCTTGGGACGCATGTTACTTACTGACTTCTCAAACCATTTAAGAGATGGTATCAATAGGACACAAAGGGAAAAATCTATCCGTCAATTTCAAGCTGAAATAAATTATTCTTTATTTACTCAGAATGATGAAAGAAAAGTCACCATGTGTGATATAATTATATGTATTCCTCTTTCCCAAGACATACGACTTCCATTGTCAAAGCTGATGAAATACAAAACAGAGACTATCAAATAAGCAGTGAAAAAAAAATATGTTTTTCTAGTTTTAGTAACCCAGAAAAAAACAAATAAATATTGCAAACTTGGCAGATAAAGGGGCATAGAATTTTTAAATTAATACCTTTGGCAAGTATTGTCTGTCACTGTTACAATTATTCAACAGTGATTATATTTGTATAGTGTTATCTCTGCAATCTGTGAATAATGATAACAGACTAGATGTAGAGTAGTTCAGTTGAGTTACTTGTGTTTAATTGCACCTATGTATAAAATATCTCTTAATGTTATATTTGCTTCTATATTACTTTATTTTAATTACTATTAATTCCCATTTATGCCAAATATTTACATAGTAATATGCAATATAAATATATTCTTTGAAGACAGCTCTAAATATAATCTGTAGAACACTAAGTCAGAACAGGACACTTATGATTATTTCACATATTATGAGTTCTTAGGTATAAAACCAAATCCAGTTCCTCTTTTATCCTTTAATATAGTAGAGATTTGAAATGATACTAGGAACATACTCAAAACTGTCAGGAGAACCAAGGCCTTTTTGACTCTTGTGAACTTTAAGAAAAATCTAAGCATTACCGCTGAAAGTATAACTGGGTTGGGTTCTAAGCACTATCTGCAATACTTTGGCAGCCAACATTTTACAGAGGGTCAATTAAACTTTCAATAACTAAGTCAGAAAATTTACTTTGGATTTATGACTGCAGCCCCATGTCCTGTGGCCAAACTAAGAAACACATTTACTTTCAGCACTCCCTTTTACAAAGTACAATGTAAATAAATAGTCACCTTATAAAAGAAATTAGTGCGTCCAACAGATCCAATTTTTCCCGTGTGATTCATGAAACAAATGTTTCCTTCAGTAGCACCATAAAACTCACAGATCTTAACAGCACCAAATCTGTCTAAAAATTCTCTCCACACATCATTTCTTACACCATTTCCAACTGCTAGCCGGACTTGGTGATTTTTTTCTCCTTCCTTCTGTTAAAAAAAAAAGAAAAAATAATCTAAAATATAATCTATTGATAACTGCATTTGATTGTTGCATATATTGAGAGGAAAATGTACCTTATTTAAATGCATCAAGTATAAACAACAATAAAAAAGAAAAACAACAATTAAGAAGTTAAAGAAAGCTACCATAGTTCACCTACAGCTACAATGCAGCAAATTGCAATCAAAACCCTATTATCTTGTTGATCAAGAGAGCTATTTCCTGAAAAATGTCTACATTCATTTATATAAATGCTTCCATATTTTAAAAGTTATAGGATCTCAGTCTGTCTACACTTGGAGGAATTAGAAAACTGGGAAGAAAGGAGAAAGGCAGGAATTATTTCTGTCATGGAATTAAAGTCAGCAGAGATTAATAGTTACTTTCTTGAGTCTTCAGACTGATTATAAGAAATGACCTGATTTCACACACTTGTAATAGCTGTTCCTTCCCACACATTGCATATGAGTCATCTTCTGTACTTCTTTTAATATTAAGACTTGCAAAGTTTTGTTCAATGTTACTTGGAATACATTATTTCTTGGTGATCTTGAGTCCTTACTGTTGTCAGCTTCCATGTTTTATTACAAGAAAAACAAAGTATGTGTTCACCCAGTTCAGTGTGACTCTGTAATTTTATGAATACATCCCAAACTTTGCCATTGCATGGAGCGCCTTTAAAATACAATCAGATTTAAGTTGAAGCATCAGAAGGCAAAAGATCTAAAATGTTGGGTTTTTTTTAAATTTCACCTATTTTAACATGACTCTCTTTTTAATTATTGCAAGTGGTAATACAGAATGCCCTAGAAGTGAGAGAACACAAAATAAATATAGGTACAGTTTGTTACTGTTGTAGTTCATTTACCTTTAGAACTGCATACCACTCTGGTACTGCAACACTGTCTGTATATAGCTCTACATATGTACACTTATACAAACATACACAAACACCTTGCTATATACATATGCACCTATATTTACATATTCACATTTTAGATATATATAAACATTCATATATATGTTTGTGTATCTATCTAAGTCCACATATATATACTAAAGAAATCAGATAATCCCTATTTTCTTTTCTTCTATTCTAGTTTCCTTTTCCCATCCCAACTCTAATCCAGTATGAATTTGATATGTCTTTATAGTGAAATTCCATTTTAGCACCTTGGGAGAGACCCTTCAGTAGGATCTGTTGTGACAGGACGAGGGGTAACTGTTTCAAAATAGAGGGAGGCTGATTTAGATTAGATATTAGGAAAAAAAATTTTCACAATGAGGTGGTTGAACACTGGAACAGGTTGCCCTGAGAGGCGGTGGATGCCCCATCCCTGGAAACATTCAAGGCCAGGTTGGATGGGGCTCTGAGCAACCTGATACGGTTGGAGATGTCCCTTTTCCTTGCAGGGGGGTTGCACTAGATGACCTCTGAACGTCCCTTCCAACTCTAACCATTCTATGGTTCTATTAACTCACAGCAAATTATTTCTACAGAGATCTGGTCAGCTGACTGAAATGGGAATCTTTAAATCTTTTAGATGTTAAAAACAGTGAAGCTTCTACTAAGTACATAGGCAGGAGTGTTCCTCTGAGGCTTATGTCTCAGCCCAATTCAGTTTTCCATAAGGATTATGAATTCTCACTTCTGTAACAAAATCTACAAGCATGGTGAAATCTTAAATTCCTCCTCTAAATCACAAAGACCAACTAATTTTTTTTTATTCCTTCTTCAAAACTAGTAACTCATAGAAAGAAAAAAAAAATCCCTTTACTGAGCCTGAAAGCCTTTCTTCTGGAAATTAAGTCTTTTTACTAGAATGATTCAGCAAGGGACTCACTTATTTCAATACAGGCAGATAGCTCTGGCCAAATTACAATCTGCTGTTTTACCTCAAAACTACATCACTCACTAGTCACTAACCATGCTGTTTTTACAACAACCCGATTCTTCCCTTTTCCCTTCTCTTCTTCTACCTTACTTCAGATGCAAAAGTCATTCTAAACACACAAGCACATACTTCACTGAGTGAATGGTAAATCATTATTAACAAGTGCTGCATTAGTTAGTACAACGAAAATTACCATGGTCATAGCCTGGAAGAAAGTGCTTAAAGGTTGCCCCTAGACATAATTTTTGGAGTGGTTTGTTTTTTCAACTTCAGATGCAATATCACAATGCAACAGTGTAGATTTTCATATCTGAAATAATAAGGTCTGTTTTACATTACACATTCAAAATCATTATACTGTCAACAAACAACAAAAGCATTCCTTTTTTTTTAAGAGAAAGTGTTTCAGTGCTAATTCGAAGTTTGTCAGGAAAGCTTTTAACACTTTTTCTTTTCCCTCAGAAAATTGTCCACCATCTTAACAATATTCCAGTCAGCTCAACTTAAAACTTTTCGAAGTGGGTTATTTTCCTTACAGTTTCCTTGCTAAACTGAAATTAACGTGTCACTAACTGAGCTGCAGTTACTCCTTGCTGACACCACTGAATTACACAAATGTACTGCCTCTATCTTAGATAGGAAAAATAGCACAGGAGATTCTTTCACAGAAATCCTTTGTTCCATAATGAACAGAAGAGACGAATCTGTGTGTATATACACAGACACTAATTAAGTGGGTCATTCACCAGGCTAGGAACATTCAAAATCTCTAGAGATCAAATGAATAAGCAGGTGAGTTTGCTTCTACTATTTATACTTTAAGGGAAATAAAAGTATTGATGGCTGTTTGCTGAAAAGACACAAATGAGGATGAACTAGAAAACAATGGCCTAAATGGATTATGGGTGTCCTGGTGCTGGCTAGGATAGAGTTAATTCTGGCTGGAGCTGGTAGCATCTGTGGCTGGGGGATACAGCTGGGATAGTTTACTAATTACCCAAATTAGCCTAAGGGGGTATTGGATACCACGTGACATCATGCTCCATATATAAAGTGGGGATGGTGGTAAGGGGCACATTTTGCTTCTTGGGAATGAGCTGCTTGTCAAGATTTACTGTGAGCTTTTATACTGTAAATTATGTTCATGTACTTAAGTATATTCTGCTATTGTTATCTCTGTTTTCTCTTCCCTTGTTCTGTTGAACTGTTTTTATCCCAACCCCATGAGTTTTGTGTTTCTTTCTTTCCTGATCCTTCTCCCCATCCCACTGAGGGGTGGTGATGGGGGGAGTGAGTGAGCAACTCTGTGGTATTTTAGCTGTTGAGTGAGGCTAAACCATGACAATGAATTTTTCCAAAAGGACAAATACAGCATCATTTATAAATGCAGTTACTTCAATACCTTCAATTACTTATGTTAGTTTGCCTGGTTTATAGTACAGCACAAAGTTGCTTCTCTAGTTGAAAAGATGCAGAGTACACCTGACAGGCCAGCATTCTACTGGGCTTGCAATGTTAACAGCTATCAACAATATAATGTATGACTATCTCCCTTTAGGAAGTATTCTCTTAAGGCATTCAGCCCTTTTGCAAAAATAAGAAGAAGGTGTATGATGTCATGAAGAACTGATTCCAGAAAGCAAATTTTCTTAAAAGAGAGGGCAGTAATTCACTTCTTCACAACTAAGGTAAATTTTCTGTTAGACTGCACTACTGCAACTGCCATGTTTGCGATTTAGTCAGCACCATCACAGTTGTACCCACCCGTTGATACAAGACTCTGAAGAGTACTGCTGGGCTTTCTGGGGAACAGGCATTAAAACTGTCATGACAGTCTTTTAACTGTAAGAATGGAAACTATATATAAAGTGATCTCCCAGCAGTAAATAAAGTTAGTAAGTTGTAATAAACTTAATATAACTTAATAAAGTTCTGCAGTAAATAAAATGCAATAAATTAGAAAAGGAAAAGGAATGGTAATTCCAACAAATTCTAGAAACATGGTTGAGTGATGCACATGTAGGGTGTCCTAATGTATGAAAATCAAAATAAATTAAATATGCAGGAAGCTGGGCTTCAATCAGTCTGTGCCACCAAACAGTCATGCTTTGAACTTCTGCAATATTTAAATGGCATTTCATCTACTAGCTTCCCTTAAGTATAGTAGATAGGAGTAGGAGGAATTCCAAGGTATCACCTAATACACATCTCTTCTGGGATATAAGCTCTGCTATCCCTGTGCCATTCTTAACACCCGATCAAGCTGTGGCAAGTCAGCCGGTTACCGTGCAACAGCTGGTATGCAGCAACTGTCCATGCATATTCTTAGGCCACAACAGTGTAGTCCCTAGTTAATGCTTCCTTCTCTAAAAGGTGTATTTCTTCACACTGTATCATTTATGAAAGACTTTGCCCTGATTAACTATATCAAATAAGTTCAAATAATGTGTGTCCTGTGATAATTTGCTCATGCTTGGTGTTTCTGAATGTGATTAACAGTTCTTCAGAGAGAATTAGGAAAACAGATTTTAGAATAATAGTGTTAAAACATCTTTCCAAGGTTTTTAGAGATGTCTATTTTCCTGCACTGCCATTTTCTTTCTTACAGGGTGATTCTGAAATAAAATGGGGATTCAGTCCATAACCACTTATATTTCTAACAGTAAAGGTAAAACATTTTTCCAGTGCTTTTTTAAAACATTAATAAGCAAGAACTGTTCTTACCTTACACCTGGCTTTTTCTTCAGTTCATTCTCCAAGATCTTTGAACTGTAAATCAAACATCTGCATACATCATAAATCAGTTTCTGACACACTGCCTCTCCACTTTGAGTGCTTGTTTCATTTGTATAGCAATTAATTGACAAGTCAAGATCTGCCTTATTACACTAAATACCACATACGTGGGATTTTTCTTCTGCCAGTCCTTCCTCCTTAAGTGTTCTTTGTAATCTATGTGGACTATCCACATGATGAAGTTGTTGACGAAAGAAATGCCTTTTTAAGTGCCATCAATGGTGTATTAATTTGTGTGGGAACGATTCAAGATTGCAGATATATAAAAATGTACTTAGCAGTTACTTTAAAAGAATACAAGAGAACAGGTTCATTGTCCTACTTTCACTATTTCTGCAGAAGAAAAAGCCAAATGGAGAGAAGGAACAGCAACTTCAAGCAAAGGAGGCATTAAATGTTTCCTGTGTGCATTGACAAACCTAAAAGCAATCTCAGGGCCTGTGAAATGCAAACATCTGTTAAATACAAATTGTGATGGACAGATCACATAGGATTTAGATTTATGTATCTGCAAGGAATGTGTGTAACACCACATTCTCTATTGACACATCTGCCCTGAAGAAATGGGCATCAGGTAGAGAGACTACAAGTTGAGAAATGTCCTAGTGCTATTATGATGACAGATGTAATAAACTCATCAAGATGCACGCTTACATTCAGTTTTCAGTAATGCCTGATTATAAATCACAACTAAATTTTTGGAGCAAAATACATACCCAAATTTAAAAATACAAGTAAAAGAAAACAGGATGGATACTGAAGAGATATACCATAAGAAAGGAACAGGAATTCTAAGAACAGGACACATGCTTCCTGTTCAGGAATTAGTTGTTTGCTATTTAGTATAGCTCACTCTTCTTATGCTTTCATTCACCAGTCTCCTGATAATCTAACAGGATTAGGAAAAAAAAAGTCACTTTTGTATGTGTTCCACCCAGTAATATGAAGGAGATTGTTGTATTTTTGGTGATTGCTCCAGGAGCCCACAAGCCAAAGGAAGCTACACAAAACTTTCCAAAGGTCAATTCACAGAATTAAAGCATGTACAGATCATTTCTTGCAATCTGTATTGCACAAAATATTCTGTGAGCAATATGAAGCTTCCTTTTTTAAAAGTATGAGGCTTCACTATCAGGACATTTTCTGCATGATGCTAGCTTAACCCAAAAGATGAGTATGTAGGAAAAGAAGCTGAAAGGAAGGAAACTGGTCAAGTTATATGACCTCTTAAAGACTCAGAAAAGTCTTCAGTCACCTTCAGTCACCATGCTAAAACCAGTAGCTCACATCACAACTAGCCTTCAGTACTGTTCTGGGCATGAAGAATCAATGCTTTCTAAGGCCAAAGAAGTCTACAGACATTACTGAAGACTTTTGCAGGAAGAAAACCTGAAAATCTTTACCATTATTAGTGGGAAGGATGAGAAAACAGACACAGAATCATTGTGTGGATGGAGTCCCAGAGAGTTACAAGCTAGTACATTTAAATATCAGAAGGCAATGGCCAAAATGGATGGGATAATAATCTGCTTCTAAACCCACTTTTTAAAAACAATGCTGCTGTTGTAGTTATGGCAGTTTAAAGCACAGACGAAGTTTGTTGTGATATGTAGTATATTTTTTTTAATTAGATCAACTGATATGGTTTGGAGGGAAAAAATACAAGTTTCCAAATCCTAGATCAATTTCTAAGCTTGATGTCAGATATACTGAATACATTCTTAGCCTAAAAATTCTATTTTCTCTAACTGCATGTACAAACAGTGTTCAATTCTCCTTTTAGGCATTGTTAATACTGTAGTAAATCAGTAACGACTTGAATTAAGAATGATGTCTGCTTATGACATACACAACTGGTTGCAGATTTTGTTAAAAATACACAGGTTATTAGAAGAATTAAATTGCAAAATTCAACCTAGTAAATAAAATTGTAATGATATATAGAGATTATTCAGAAACTTCAAACGGAAGGTACAGATGTGGCTGGCTGCAACTGTGACACATTACTGGTTTAGGGTATTTAATAAAATGTTTATACTGAAAACCTGCATGGAGCTTGACAAATTTCCACTCCATATTTTAATTATAAGAGAAAGATCAACTTCCAGTACAGAACACAAACTGAGCTAAACTTTAACGAGGAATAAAATGTAATGTCAAGTAAAACCTGCATTGTAGAGAAGAGCCCGCTGACTCATTTTTCCTTCCTCACCTGACTATGAAATTCCCTTCCCCAGAACCCCAAGGTGCCCCTGCAGAACCGCGTTGCAGACTGAAGAAGTAAAACCCAGCACCTTGGGGTGGACCAGGCACTGGAGCCGTGCAAGACAGCCCGACCAGCTTGCGTGATAACCAGTGCTACCAAGAAAAAGAGACGAGTAGCAGTAGTGGGTGATCCCTCCTGAGAGGTACGGAGGCACCCATCTGCCAACCCGATGCGCTCTTTCGGGAGGTGTGCTGTCTCGTGGGGGCTCGTATCAGGGATGTCACAGAGAATTCCAAGCCTCATACAGCCCACAGACTATTATCCGCTACTGGTGTTTCATGTGGGGGCCAGCAACACAGCCAGCAGCAGCCTGAGAAACATCAAAAGGGATTTCAGGGCCCTGGGTCCTACAGCCAAAGACTCTGGGGCACAGGTGGTATTCTCCTCAATCCTCCCGGTCGAAGGGCAGGGGCCTGAAAGGGCCAGACATATCTGGCAGGTCAACTCATGGCTCAGGGAGTGGTGCTACAGCCAGGGCTTTGGGTATCTCGACCACGGGGTGTGCTTTGAGAAGCCCGGGCTGCTAGGGGCGGATGGCGTGCACCTAACCGAGAAGGGGAAGAGTGTGCGTGGACGAAGGCTGGCCAGACTCGTCTGGAGGGCTTTAAACTAGTGTTGCTGGGGGAGGGGGAGCACAGTTCAGCCCACGGCTGTCAGCAGGGCGCCAGTGCCAGCACCAAGTGCCCAGAAGTCGGGGAAGGGTCGCAAGTAGGAGCAAATGAACCTAAACTGTGGTAGAAAAGAACACCTGTCGCTCCAGCCAGCAAGTCGGCTTTGTCGGGGGCCCCGCTGAAGTGTCTCTATACCAACGCACGCAGCATGGGGAATAAACAGGAAGAACTGGAGATGTGTGCACACGAGCAGCGCTACGACCTTGTTGGCATCACGGTGGGACAACTCGTATGACTGGAGTGTCAACATGGAGGGGGATAGGCTTTTTAGAAAGGACAGGAACAGGAGACGAGGAGGGAGTGTCGCTCTCTATGTCAGGAACTGGCTGGAGTGCGTGGAGCTCCGCCTGGGGATGAAGGGGGAGCTGACAGAGAACTTATGGGTCAAGATCAGAAGACAGGGACGGACGGGGGATGTTACGGTGGGGGTCTGTTACAGGCCGCCTGGCCAGGAGGACACAGCAGATGAGGTGCTCTATAGCCAGATAGGAGCAGCCTCATGGTCACAAGCCCTGGTCCTCATGGGGGACTTCAACCACCCCGACATCTGTTGGAGAGACAACACGGCAGGGCACAGGCAGTCCAGGAGGTTCCTGGAATGAGTGGACAATAACTTCCTCCTGCAGGCAATAGAGGAGATGACAAGGAGGGGTGCCATGCTCAACCTTGTTCTCACCAACAGGGAGGGGCTGGTGGGGGACGTGAAACTGACGGACAGCCTTTGCTGCAGTGACCATGACATGGTGGAGTTCAAGATCCACGGGGCAGCAAGGAAACTACACAGCAAGCTCTCTGCCCTGGACTTCAGGAGGGCGGAGTTCGGTTTCTTCAGGGACCTGATGGGCAAAGTGCCATGGGAGGCGGCCCTGGAGGGAAGAGGGGCCCAGGAGAGTTGGTCCACATTCAAGGAGCACCTCCTCCAAGCTCAGCAGAGGTGCATCCTGATGAAGAACAAAAAGGCCAGGAGGCCTGTGTAGATGAGCAAGGAGCTCCTGGACCAACTGAAAGTAAAGAAGGAAGCCTATAGAGGGTGGAAGCGGGGACAGGTAGCCTGGGAGGACTACCAAGAGGCTGTGCGAGTGCCCAGAAGGAAGGCTAAAGTGTGTGAGGAAGGCTAAAGCCCTGATGGAATCGAATCTGGCCATGGACATAAAAAGCAACAAGAAAAGCTTCTACAGGTATGTAGGGGACAAAAGAAAGTCCAAGGAGAATGTAGGCCCCCTCCGGAAGGAAACTGGTGTCCTGGTTACCCGGGACATGGAGAAGGCTGAGGTACTCAATGACTTTTTTTGCCTCAGTCTTCACCGACAAGGGCTCTTGTCTCACCACTCAAGCTGTGAAAAGCACAAGCAGGGACTGCGAGGATGAAGAACCGCCCACTGTACTCGAAGAGCAGGTTCGGGAACATCTGAGGAACCTGAAGGTGGACAAGTCCATGGGACCTGATGAGATCCATCCGCACGTCCTGAGGGAACTGGCAGATGAAGTTGCCAAGCCGCTGGCCATCATATTTGAGAAATTGTGGCGGTCTGGTGAGGTTCCCAATGACTGGAAGAAGGGCAACATAACCCCCATTTTTAAAACGGGAAAAAAGAAAGACCTGGGGAATTACAAGCCACTCAGCCCCACCTCTGTGCCTGGCAAGGTCATGGAGCAGATTCTCCTGGAACCATGCTAAGTCACAAGGAGAGCAAGGAGGTGGTTGGTGACAGCCAACATGGCTTCACCAAGGGCAGATCGTGCCTGACCAATTTGGTGGCCTTCTATGACAGGGTGACAGCATTGGTGGACAAGGGACGGGCAACGGATATCATCTACCTGGACTTATGCAAAGCTTTTGACACTGTCCCACAGGACATCCTTCTCTCTAAACTAGAGAGGCATGGGTTCGATGGATAGACCACTCGGTGGATAAGGAGTTGGCTGGATGGCCGCACTCAGAGAGTGGTGGTCAACGGCTCAATGTCCAAGTGGAGACCCGTCACCAGTGGCGTCCCTCAGGGGTCCGTGTTGGGCCCGACCCTGTTCAACATCTTTGTCGGCGACATGGACAGTGGGATAGAGTGCACCCTCAGCAAGTTCGCCGATGACACCAAGCTGTATAGTGCCATCAACACGCTGGAAGGGAGGGATGCCATCCAGAGGGACCTTGACAGGCTGGAGAGGTAGGCCCGTGCCAACCTCATGAAGTTTAACCAGGCCAAGTGCAAGGTCCTGCACCTGGGTCGTGGCAATCCCAGGCACAAATACAGACTGGGCAGAGAATGGATCAAGAGCAGCCCTGAGGAGAAGGACTTGGCTCAACATGAGCTGGCAATGCGCCCTGGTGGCTGAGAAGGCCAACCGCATCCTGGGCTGCATCAAGAGGATTGTGGCCAGCAGGTCGAGGGAGGTGATTCTCCCCCTCTACTCTGCCCTGGTGAGACCCCACCTGGAGTACTGTGTCCAGTTCTGGAGTCCCCAACATAAGAAGGACATGGACCTGTTGGAGAGGGTCCAGGGGAGGGCCACAAAGATGATCAGAGGGCTAGGGCACCTCTCCTATGAGGCCAGGCTGAGAAAGTTGGGGCTGTTCAGCCTGGAGAAGAGGAGGCTCCTGATAGTGGCCTTCCAGTACTTCAAGGGGGCCTACAAGAAAGATGGGGAAAGGCTGTTCAGTAGGGCCTGTTGTGATAGGATGAGGGGTAATGGTTTTTAAATAGAGGGAGGTAGATTTAGATTGGATATTAGGAAAAAAAAATTTACAATGGGAGTTGTAGAACACTGGAACATGTTGCCCAGAGAGGTGGTGGATGCCCCATCCCTGGAAACATTCAAGGCCAGGCTGGATGAAGCTCTGAGCAACCTGATCTAGTCAGGGATGTCCCTGCTCCTTGCAGGGGGGCTGGACTAGATGACCTTTGAAGGTCCCTTTCAACTCTAACCATTCTATGATTCTATGATTCTTTCAAAGAAACCTCTTTCTAGGTGGGAGATCATGCTGTCCAACATAAATAAACCCCATTCTTACACCCCTTCCCACAACACTTGAGTCAAAAGCAGGGAAATAAGTGTTCATTCTGTTTACTTATCCCAGCAGCATTGACTTCCTTGTTTTCCCCTTCTAAATTACTATTGTTCTAACACAGAAGAGTTTTAATAAAATAAATCCTTTAAGCATCTTTTCTAAAGTCACTTCAGAGAGCTTAATCCCACCCAAAGAAACCTTGGCCAAACTGGATCTAGTAGAGAGATTGGCTTGCTTGAGCTTAACAAAATAAAGTCTGAAAGCTGATATACATGGTCTTATACACTTGAGGTAAGCCTAAGGAAGTAAGAAATGTTATTGATGCCAAAGGATAAGACTGGCTCAATACCAAATGGTAATAAAATAGGCTAGATACTGAAAGAAATTGTCTAAGCAATAATAAATAGCAAAATAGACTTTGAATACTAGTAGAAGTGAACTCTGGTTTTAAAGGAGAGCTTATCAACTTCATTCAAGGTATCATAAATCATACAAGTAATGTCATAATGTGTGACAGGTTATGAGAGTAGAATACAGGACAAAATGATCAAGAAAACTGGTATCTAGCCTCTATTTGTAAACCACTTCAAGATTCAGGTGTCCTTTACAGAGGAGCAATAAAGAGATGCTGCATTACCATTCATATCTTTCCAAAAGCTTCAGGATACAATGTATTATTTAAATAACTCATTACTTCAAATTTGAAATAGATCTGCAAGTGCATTAGGAAGATTTTGTATACGCTTTAAGTGTTAAATTTTAAATGTGTTGCAACCTCTAAGGCAAATATATCCACACATTTGTCAAGAAGTATTTCCAAGGCCACTGCGTAAAAAGGAAATAGGGAGCTATGCTACACCATACTTCTGAAATTTCATAGATCACTGTTAATAGAGACTTCGAGGAATGTCTGCCAGCAAGACTTAAGTTATTAATTTGCTGAATATTCTCTTTCACTGGAGTAGTCACACTAGAATCTTAGAGTGGGATCCATTTTGTAGCTACTGATGGCTACTAGCCATCAATGCTGGCTCTTGTACGTTCACTATGATCAAAAGACTGCAGAAAAAAAATCTTGGAACAGGGCAGGCATGAGGTCTGCTTACTTATTTAGGAGCCCAGCTATATCTATGAACTTCACATAACATAAGGTCTTTTTACTTGTACTTGAGGAAAAAAAAAAAGACAACTTCCTTTGCTAACAAATGTTCTTTTCAGACAACAGGTTACTAAACTAAACTGGATGCAGAACAGGCTTCAGAAAAATTCTACTGCTAAAGAGTCTTCAAGAGCTGTTGCAGAAGTGAGCGGGAGGCAGAAAGAAGAAACAAGACAAAACTAATAAGAAAAGCTAAGTCTAAGAGTCTATATGCTATCACAGACACTTACCAAAAGTTCTGGCCAAAATCTATGAAATAAGAGGACAAACTGTGGCCTCCAACTATTAGAAATATACCATTTATTTCAAGTTTAGCATTAAAGAAACAAATGAAGCACTTAAGGTAATTGATATGGATTTAATCTATGTTCATTAGAAGGGCTTTATAGTAATTTAACCTTAAGAACACTGCCCACATAATATCTTCAGAGAGCTTTAAAACTTGTATTAGCCACATCTTTCTCATGCTGCCAGTACACATAGTACTTCTAAGTTAACAAATCTAAAGAGAGATAAGAACTTGGCAAATTATTTCACCTACTTGAAAAATAGTAATGGATTGCATAACATATTTAAATCCTTCCAGTTATTTGTGTGAACATGTTTCTCTTTCAGTTTTAACATGACCAATACTTAGCATTTTTCAATACCTAACTGTCAAACAGATTCATTTTATAATTTTAATTTTTTTTTTTTATAATGTACATTAGGTTTCTCTTTAGCCAGCTCTCAAAAAAAAAAAACCCCAAGCTCAAAAAACTCCCATAGCCTCACAGAGCAGAGTTTAGACATGCCAGCTCCTAGAAAGTATGCATATAAATTAAGAAATATTTTAACGAATAGCTAATGGTGGTATAAATATAGTATTTAGTATACATATAAATAGTTAATGATGGTATAAATAGCTTTATTTGCAAAATTTAAAACTCCTTTAACTTTACCATACCTGTTAAGGATTTCAAAGTGAAAAAGTTTGCTTTAGAAAATGAAGTATATCAATCTACCATTCTTGCTTTAAGATACTGGACAGTATAAAATGGGTAAAGCAAAATGCCATGCTCTATTGACAGAAAAGGGGAACAATTAATATCTGAGGCTGCAAACACAGCAAAAGTTGGGAAGTGTTGGAGAGAAGGAAGATGACTTTGGGGAAATCATGTTAGCCTACAATGAAGAAAAATTACAACTTATAAAACGTACACCCATCATGGGTTTTGATTTTCCTTATGGTCATTAACTTGATTTTTTGTTATTCTGTAACTTGTTTATTTTATTATAAAGATAAAATCTAAACAAATAACAGCTTAAAAAAAAAAAAAAAACCACCAAAAAAACCCCTACCAAACAAACAGAGAGAGAAAGATATCACTCTTCTGGTTTCACATCACAGACAGTGGTGGTCACTGGGACATCAGCCATCCCCTCTTTAATTCAAGAACTTACTCTTTGCTAAGGCATGCATGGATAGTGTTGTAGGATCTGTGACCCACCAATACATTATTTAAACACACTTCTGAAAATTATCAGGAGAAAAAAAAAAATCAATGTCTTATGAACACTGATCTTTTTCATTCTTTGGTCAGCAACTTCACATACTAATGGAAATTGTTATTCTGCTGGAAAACCAAACTGATTTTCATTCTTTTTGAATTATTAGAACACTGCTTAAGAAGGGGGTTTTACTAGAAAATCATAAAATGAGGACTTAGATTAGAAAAGAATTTTCAGATTAATTAATCTGAATTATTTCCTAAGAGATGAGTAATTTCAATAAAATTCACTAAAAAGGAAGTAAACCACTGATTATTTTTTTGAATTCACAAAGTGAAATTATGATAGAGGCAAATGGAGAATGTTCAAAGAGACAACAGCTCCACTGCATCCAACTTCTGTGCATTTTCACAAAACTCCTTGTGTTCTCATAAACATTTTGTTAAAATTAAAGAGGATACAGTTATTTTTGCTTAATGTTATACAGGTACTTGAAAACTAGTTTTTATTTATTTAGTATTCAAAATAATAGCTGCTTATGATCATAAGTAACTGTGTAAAGCAATTTATTAAAATGCTTAACCAGGTAAGATAATGTATGATGTAACACTTAGGATTTATTACTGAAACACAGTAGGACAACCTGCAGTTCATAAATGGATGGAAGTTGCTAGCATTAGCAAGACAAATTTTATTTTATACTGGACTATGATTTTTTTTTTATATTAATTTTGATATATTTAGCACAAGCATTTGAAGATATAAAGTCAGTTGGGTTTGCTAGGCAACAGGTAATATCTGTTTCATCTATATTATTCTATACATTTTGAATTAATTCCAACAAATTTGAGGCATTTAGCGTAGCCTAAACATCCTGGGCTCTCTCTATCATCAATGGGTAGGTACAGAAATATACCAGAAACAGCCAGGTCAAGAGTTAATTCTGTTAACCTGATTCAGCTATACTTGATAATTACAACAGGTTCAGTATGCTTCATACTTAATACCATGTAGATAGACCACCACACCACTGAGTACCAAGGAAAAAGAAGTACTTTCAAGTTAAGGCTAACATGGTTTCAGAGTCGAATGTCACTTTAACAAAACTAGTTTTGTCGTCTAGAATAGCTTTCTAATTGTAACAAAATGCATGTTTCCTTTGAGCTGCTAATCTAGACCAAACTCCTTCCAAATTTTAAAATATGGTTTAGATGGCCTTAAAAGCAGCACATTCCACAAGCCAAAACAATGCTAAAACATGACCAACGAAAGTTGAGACTTCTGATATATTTATGTGCCAAGAAACAAAGTTTTGAAAATTCTGAAAAGATGTTGAATAGTAACTGTGGTTTTCTGAACTTACACGGTGAAACTGTGAAATAGTATTTTTTCACCAAATTATATTGAATCAGTTTTTAGTCTCAAAATTTTTTCTTGTAATTCTTTAACATCTTCCCGATTCAAGACTTTTTTTTTTTTTTTACAGTGTACAGATCACCAAATAGTTGAAAAATCTGACATAAAAAGGGCAGAGGGAGAGGTTCAGTACATTTTTATTTCCCTTTTGACATAACCACATTAAGAATAAATGTACATATCACTTACAGATGAATAGTCAGCATTTAGGTTCCACTTACCACTGGCTGGCTGCAAAGGTAACGGCAAAGTTCTCCAATGTACTGGATGACAGTCACATTGTACTTTTTACAGTCACTCCAAAACTGACTAGCTGAGAACTTCTTTTTTAAGACACAGGTTGCACCTTTATGGAAACAGTAGAAAAGGAAATTAAGCATTTTCTCTATGGGGCATCTTAGCTAGCTACATTCACTATTTCTACAAAATAGAACAAAAGAGCAACTAAGAGCAACCTTGTTCAGAGAGGTATATGGTATTTAAAATGTTTTATTAGAAGATGTGTTTTCAAACCTGGTAGGTAAAGAAAGAAGATAAACCCAGTCTCCACTTTGGACAGTAAAACTATGGATATGAGGTTAAAAGCAAGATAACAGCTTCTCTTTGTTGGTGTTGTAACATTATTCAAAACAGTTTTACTGAAAATATCCAGAAAAGTCAGCCTGAATTAGCAAATCATTTTTCAACAAAGAAAGAATCCATCAATGCAGATTCAGATAAAATTAATCCATAATCCGATAATCTTTTCTTTGCTCTGACTTGTCCTTGATGCTTGACGAAACAGGAAATATTCACCATCAAGTTCTAAATAAATCTTTTATAAGAGAGTTATTGAGGACACCTACATTGTCTCAGTAGAATATGTATTTTATTGTCTGTGCCAAAACACAAATTAAATAGAAAAAAGTTACATGTAACCTACTCATATACGACAAAGCTACATGTTTAGTACAAATATATTTGTAAGTCTTTTTAAGTTCACCAAAATACATTTTAGTTCTATTCCACCATACAATCCTTAGTGCTATATACGCTGCCAAAATATTGCATATGTCCTAAATTCCTTTTCACCTAAACATAAAAGAAAGTAAAAACATTTGTGACACAAATGACTGTAACTAATTCTTCTCCAGTACCATAAAGATAGCTTGTAAGAGATCATTCGCTATTACAGCACCCTGCCATCCCCAAAATACAGAAATATAAAGCTACACCAAAAAGACTATTCATTTGATCTCAGCAAAGCATTAGTTTCCCTAATGGCAGTGAACCAAAGCATGTTTTATACATTTTGATAACAACTAATTCTTATTAGTAACACAATTAAATAAAATAAGCCCTACCCAATTCAATGCATCCACCAATGCCAAGAAGAGATGCTGCACTGTGATAAAGAGGCAGGGTAATATAAATAATGTCTTCTGCAGTAGCACCAAAAGCCCACAGTCCCGCAGCTCCTTTCAGAACCTGCATTTGACTGATGACTGCGGCCTTTGGAAGACCTGTAATGCAAACACAAAACCATGTATAAAGCTTCTCTTAAAGAGAACTGAATTATCTTTTTTCCTGTGTAAGGTCTCTAAAATCATAAAAGAATCAATTCTTTCTTCCTTAACCAAATTTTCAGCCATCTGTTTAGATGGGCGTTAATAGACAACTGGCTTTTCAATAGACTTGCATGTTTCTTTAGTACGCATAAAGATACATAAGCCAGTTTGTAACCTCATCTGTCAGTTATTTAATCTGATGTCAAGGCAATTCAAATAGGTAGAAACATGAAGAAATTCTACGGTTAGCTCGCTATCAAATCATACAGAGCCCACAAAGCACAGTGCAAGATGCTAATTTCGTTTAAGTAAGTTTACCAGTCTTGATTTTAGGAGCAACACTGTGCACTTTCTTTATCAGGAAGTGTGAAAACGCTCAGCTACTTCAGATCAGAATTAGTTATTCCATACTCTTCAGACTAAACAAACCTTATTGTCTTAGTTACATGGTACATAAAAGAAATCCAATGTAAATTAATGGAATATATACAAGCATTAAAAAATATTTTAAATTCTACATAACTAAAATTTGAGACTTCACACAGATATTCTGAATGTACCTGACCTCTTGACAATATTTATACCTTTGTAATTTTTAATTCTAGACTGACATTTTTATTTTATATTTTTTCCCCAGAACCCAAAGAAAATAAACTAAATAATTATTTGTACGAAGGAACAAAGCCATAAAATACATCTTCATTTTATATCTTCTTGTGACTAAAACTGTTGTGTTCAGATGAATAAGAATACCAATCTGCTTATCTTAACAACATCATACTGCTTTTCATGTCAGTGATCAGTTTTTTTAAAGTCTTAGCTTCTTAGCTGCTGGAGCACTGGTAATAAATTCAGCCATCTGCTTCTAAACTAAAAGGCTAGTAACTTAATCCTATTTTCTGTCTCTACAGTGACCTGCATAGAACATGACTTAATGAAGAAAAACCAAACGTCTATTTGCTTGTTTGAAGATTGTTTTTTAAAGTTCTAGATACAATGTTAGCTCTATTACCTAGGCAGTGCTATGTGATCACAAAATAATATTTATTATAATTGTAAACACACCAAAAAAGCAAAACATTTTATACAACACCTTAGCTGTGAGGTAATAAGAGGTAAATCTTCTCATAGTATTTGCACAATGTGGCAGGAAAAAAAAGAAGAGAAGCCCATAAACAACTGATTATCAACAGCCACTGACAAGAAACATGCTTATTTTCTACCATAACGCTTCTAGATAAGAAATATATGCTACCATGAAAAAATGAACCAAAACACTAGAGTTTTGGAAAATCAAATTTCTAGATGAAAGCTGAGAAAAATATAGACTCTTTAGCAGACCTGTACCTGTTGTTCCTGATGTAAATATATATAAAACAGATGACTTGAGGTTGTTGGCAGAGCGTTGATTAACTGGAACAGGGTCTTCAGATGCAGCCTCTATTTTGTCTAAAAGGGTATGCACACTTGGAAAAGTGGAGTCTTTGGTCATTATCCAAACACTAATGTCTTTTTGGAGGTTAGGAAGAATATCTTCCAGGGTCCCAAGTAAATCTTAAAAATAAACATAAAGAATGTTACTTACATTATGTCTTCACAGAACTAGTGAAAAAAGTTTTTTTTCTTCTGAAAGTTTTACTTTTTTATAATAGAAAGAAGAATGAAAGTCACCTCCATGGACATAAATAAATTCAATAAAATAATTATGAACTAGAATGAAAATTCACTGAAAATGGGATATAATGTGATAAAAGTACTGCTGACTCCATAAAGTCTAATTGTCAATTAGCCCTCAAGGCAAAATGGTGAGCCTTGATTTCTAGCTCCTGCTTCCCACCTCATTTTGAATAACCCTTAGCCATTGCTAAGATGAGAATCAAGTGTAGTTAAGCTTCAACTTCAAATAAATCATGAAGAAATCTGTTGAAGAAGCAAGGCGAATATATACATAGCTGGTAACTACAGTGCAGGTTTCCTTGTATGTTCTCAACAGCAATTTCTCATTCAGCAGTATTTTTTTCAAAAGCACGGAAGTGACTAATTTAAAAACAAACGCACAAACAAAAAACTATATCATGTATGTAGGTACCTGAATTTCACAGAACAGAAATGTGATACAGGCCCATGGCTTATTCAGGCACTGCCAAAGAATGACATGGCCATACATGTAGTGCTTTGAGTGTTTTAGATACCTTAACAAATCTGATTTATTTTCAATTTTATTTTCTTACCATCCCATGTTCATTCACTGAAAGCCATTCCTTTTATTGGCTTTTACCTGAACATAAATAGAAACTCACTTTCATAAAATAAAAACAGCAGCATAACTAAGATTATTTTGTTGACTTATCAAGAAAGAAACCACAAGAGAGAGACACGGATTAAACAAACAAACAAAACAAAAATAGAGACCAAGCTTTAAGTAATACAT
Source organism: Tetrax tetrax (assembly GCA_009806455.1). Lineage (NCBI taxonomy): Eukaryota > Metazoa > Chordata > Aves > Otidiformes > Otididae > Tetrax > Tetrax tetrax. Next base: position 51,310 of record WHYT01016448.1, read on the forward strand.
TTGGTATTTATGTTTATATTTCTAAGCATTTTTTTACTATCTGTCTCTTTCCCAGAACACTGCACAGGCGTTAAAGTACTAATCCAGGAAAATTCTCAAGAATAGGAAAAATATTGTATTCAACAGAACTATTCATATAATTAAACACTCATTTACACTTAAGTGCTTTGCTGGATCTCAGCCTACGTAATTAATCTTGCAAATATACCCGCGGGTATAAATTTATGTTATTATCTCAGTTTTTATAGATAAGTAAACAAACAAAGCTGACATGACTCACCCAGAACCTCCTAATGAGGCATTGCCCATGCCAGCACTTGAAATCCCATTGTCAACTCCAAGCTCATTTTGCAAATATTAGATACGGATATCATTAATAGAATCCCCTTGTATAAATTTTACAACAAAATCACTGAAATTTTTAATCTTTCAGAAAACTACTTTCCTAATGAAAGACTGCTGTATATATTTTAATAAATGACACACCAATCTCTCTTACTATAACAGAGGTATAGCCTACTGTCACCAACTAAACATATGTATTACAAACCTAAAGCCTACAGAGTACAAGTTCTATATATTTCATGAATGTTTAGCAAATATATCTGATGGACCGTGACATTAAAACTCTTGTGTTCTTACTTCCTTGCACTGCAGAATGATTTCAGGAAGAAATCACCCAAATAAGTGTGAAAATCCAAAAGATAGATAGCGTCCCGTTTGAATCATTGGACTACTTCCGCTATCCATAGCAATAGGATGAAAAAATGTGAATAAAAACTAATGTTAATGGCAATAGTGTTAATCGCAGGAAATCCGATGCACTGAAAGTCAAGGTTCATTGGCATATTAATTCTGTTTTGCTGTCATATTATAAAATTAGGGTATATTTTTCAAGTAATAAATATGAAAATACACCAGTATTATTTTTAATGAAAACCAGCTATTAATAAACAAAGTGCAACAGAATAACAATATACTTACGATACTAATTATACGAATATAATACTAATTCTAATACTGATTTTTATTTTCTTATTATGCATGTATATACACATACATATGTCTCCTAAATATACTAATGACAGTTTGTGTCGGTACAAGTTAGGCTGATAACCTCACAAAAGAAACACAGGTATTAGAAGTGGCTGTAGCTCCATTTCTGTTCTCAAAAATCGTAAAAGAATATACAATTCTGTGTCATTCTTTATTGGTGCACCGGCTTCAACTCCAGTGCCAGCAAAGATGTTAAAGACTGTTCATTATTACAGATTGTTTAGAATTTCTTGGCTCCACCAGCTTCCAGTAGTCATCTGAACCAGACTCAGCTGCTCATCCCGTGTAGCGTCCTCACCAGCTAACACACGTGATGTACAAATATTGATAAACACTGTTCAATAAAGTAATGCAAAATTATCCTGTGTAACTAGAGTGTAATTGTAAGTGAAATTTCACCTATTGTTTAATTGAAACCTATCCTCTTGCAAAAGGTCTGGCAAAAAAACCACTCAGTGAGTATCACCCTTTTTAAGTGTTGTGGTTAACAAAGGGATCATTCAGGCATTTCCTTATTCTCCATAGATAAATTAATTCCCTCATGCAATTTTTTTAAATTGATTGTTTGAAACAATTATACATTACAGTTTTTCTTCTGTCCTCAGGAATCTAGTACTTGGAACAACTTATGAACAGCTTGTAGTTATACACTGTCTTGAAATAAATTTCTAGTTAGATAGCAGAGAACAGCAGAAACAATAAGTGATTTCCTGACTAAGAAAGGGTAATTTAAACCAGCTGTATTCAAAGTGCCAGAAACTGAAAATTACTTCTGGAACACACAGGAGCATGGAGTGTTTGAAGATAACTCTCAGTTGTACCAACATATTTCCAGAGAACAATTCTGATGATAGTCCACTAATGTTTTGTTTAATGAACAAAGAATTTATGTTCCAGATGTTGTATAGGGCTGTCTTTACATAACATCTTCTTTACATAACATTTCCACGTGTCAGGAAAAAAAACCCAGCTCTCTTAGAGGAATTATATTTTGATCACTTCTAGAAGTACCTGGTATGTGTGCTTTACCATATAGGAAAGCAATTATAGTAAAGTAATTTAGCTATTTAAGCTTGTGGCTTCTCTCAAGTACTTGTTTGCTTTTTACACTATGAAAGTACATTCAAGTTTTTGTTTATTTGTTTTGGAAGAAATGACTGCTTATCTAAAGTCTGGCAATGCAGTTAGCAGTTCTGTGTGCATTGTTTACATAGTTTGTATAAGAATATTCAGAATTTACTAACTATTTGGCTTCTACTGGAAAAAGAAAATCTGTACTTGCTTAAGATAAATACTCTTCTCCACTTTTTTTGCCTTTTTTTTTCCCCTCTTGCTTTTAAAGCATTTCATTATTCAACAAAAAGTTTGTGAAACTGATACACTAAATTCACATGAATACAGAACTCAGTTACATCTTTTGAGAAAGCAAGGAAAATATGTTTTGGTTTTGAACTACCATCCTAGGCTTCAAGTTGCACAAAAGGCTTTTTATGTTATTTTCTAGCAAAGAAACAATGCAACCTATTGGCAAGGACATAGTCCTACACTGATTAAAGGAATACATCAGATTATGAGATCAGCTTGTACTGAATAGAAAGTTACTCTGAAGGACAACTGTATGAAATGGTTCTTACATAACTTTGATGTGTACCCCAGCTGATATGACCAGTACGCTATGGCAAGTCCAAACTCTTCCCCACGCTGTCTGGCCTCAGAAAATAATTGTTACTTGTACTCGATTCCCCAAGTGACTCCTTACACTGAGCACTTATTCTCACTGAGTCTTAATATCAAAAATTACAAGTCAGTTGTGGCTCAGGATCAGTGTTGGTATCTTGAAATGCCACTGAAGGCAGTAAAGTTAGTAAAACAGAAACTGGCTTGGGAATCACAGTTGGCACTGTTTTCCACTCAAAGGCCATTTCGGACAGAGACATAAAGTAAAATCAAAGAGATACAGTGTCATAAAGAGCAGATAAGAGCGTCTTTTGCAGGTCTTCAATGGTTTCCTTGTCCTAAATATTTAGGTCTAAAAAGCTTTTTATTCCAAATACTTAAGAAAAAGATGGTTTTGATAACTTCCATAATATTTTTCACTCTACGACTAACATACGAGAGATGATACTGCTACTTGTATGTAATACCATATGATCTTAATTCACAACTACCAAAAAAGACTGTCTACTCTCTTTCTCCGGGGTGTAGACACTCTTCTGTCTGAACCTTACTTCTGCCAGCACAAACCCTGGTTCTGCGCTCAGACAGTGAGAAGTTAAGATTAGACTTAGCAGCAACAGAAAGCGCTGCTGGTGTCAAGAATAAGGAATCCTGGCTGGGCAAATACCATACTGGCACACCTGGGAGATGTAATTCTGTACAGAATTGAAGAATCATAGAATGGCTGTGATTGGAGAGTACCTCTGGAGATCATCTTGGTCCAACACCCTGGCTCAACCAGGCCCACATGGAGCAATCTGTCCACACCTGTCCATCCTCCCTGAGCAGCCTTTGCTATCAGGACTGATGTAAACCAATCTCATGGAGTTCAGTAATGCAATCCTTTCACAGCTGAATCCTTGCACAAGAAGTCATGATGGCAATCTGGGATGTCCTATTAGAGCTGAACTCTTCCAAGCAGCAACACACTATAAATGCACTGGCAAATTCCGTTTGTACCTTTCCGGTGGGTCACTAGATTGTAAGGGTTGTTCAATAGTATTGCTGTTATACAGGTACTGTCCAAAAAATAAAATGTAATCCTTTGTTCAAGCAAGACTCCAACGAATAGAAATATTCCCTAGAAAGGACACAGTGCCTTAAAAGGTGCCTTCAGTTTAAGTACCTTACTCCTCTGTTTAACTAATAATTTTTAAATGAATAAGGGTAGCATAGCATATTCCGGTACCAAATGTAGTAAGGAGGAACACCTTTTAAACAGGTCGGATTGCTGTTAGAGTAAGCTAATGCTGTCAGTCTGATAAAGAGCAGGGCATACAGCTTCTTTTTTTTCTCCTTTACAAGTTCGTCATTTATTTACATGTTAGTTAACTGCTGTTTTATTAAAAATGCAGTTTTAAACTCAAACTTTTGAATCTCTTTCAACAAACATTCCCCAGAATGGGAGTGGTGGTAGACAATGTTTCTGGGAATGGAAGTGTGAGAATGTTACACAACAAATTAAAGCAAGACCTAAATGCTCTGGGAACACAGCAGATACATCAAAGTAGCTAAAGTAAAAACTCTCTGCCACAAAGGCAAGTGAAAACACCAGAAAGGAACACAAAGTCTGAATATTTGCAAATTTGCCTTACAGTCTATCTTTGGATGAGAAGGAAAAAACCCAAGAAACTAGATTGTGCTAAATGAATTAAAATAACATTGCTGTCACAGAAAAAAAAAAAATCAACCTTTTAGATATATCAATTTATATAAGAAACGAACAAGGGGGAGAAATTTTGAAGTTTTTATAACATATCTGAGGCTTAAGAATAAAACATTCAATTGCAGAGAGGTTGTACAATATATAAGTCAAAACCAAACCCCCAAAACGTAAGTACTATTGAAAGATTCCCACCTAAAGCTAGAAAAAGCAAACAAAATATTAGAAAATTGTCAGACCAGAAGAAAGTCTGACTGCAAGTGCTGAAGGGAAGACAGGATGATACTAATTGGACTGAGTTACCAAACCACAACCTCTGAAAAATATGCAGGCGCAAAACAAAACTGAAGAGTACAAATTCCACAAATAAGAGCGATCTTGCAAGAGGCAGCATGAAAGATTGAACAAGGCGTGGAAGAAAATGCAACCATAAACATTACCCAGCCTATTTGGATAGAGGTATGACATTTGTAAAAAACTAAAGCATTTTGGAAAAATGACAAGATGCACAAAAAGAAGCTGCAAGATGCAGTCGTCTCACGCAGAGCAAGGCTACACCACCATTCTGAGCAGGGAAGATTTAGCAATAAACAATTATCTGTGGGAACTGTTCCAGATAGCAGCAGAAGGTGGAAGGTTCCCTTCAACACAAATGAAACCTTCAGTGGATCTGAATACGGGTTCCTGATTTAACGTGCCATTGCAAGCAAGAATTTCAAGAGCAAATTTGGTCTTGCGGAGCATAGATAGTTAATGGTTAAATTGTTAAGAAGATGATTTCTGCTGTGCTGCAGTATATTAGTAATATTGAAGGCCATCCAAAATATTGTAAAATATACTCTTGTAAGTGTTACAAGAAATGGAATTGCTACATCAAGCCTATATTTGTTTGTGGAGGGTGAAAAACCTACGTATTTTTGAAAATCAGAATTTCTACTATCCGGAAATAATACCATTGCATACTAATGCCCAATTAAAAAAAAACAAACTCAGTTGCCATATATGATGCCTGACTATGAGAATGATAGATATTGGATGAAAGGCTGATTGTTTCTAAAGCAAATACTTTGCAAAAAAAAAAAATACTATGTTCAAGCTATGCACAATCCTGTGGAAAATGGTGCCACAAGAGCAAAACACACAAGCAAGTTTAAGTCATGCCTACTGATAAGGAAGAATCCCTTGAAACACATACTAACACTGGACAAAAAGATGTTTAGTGGACCTCTGAGAATTACCTAACTGACTTTGTATCCTCAGTGTTAAATACCACCCTGCAATTTTTATAAACATCAGGGGGAAATTATTAGGTACAACAATTATGTCTAATACATTGTTTCAAGAGTGGTATGAGTTAGTCTGCATAATCATTGAATGGTGTATGAACCTTTGGTTGCAAAACCTAGACTCCTTTGGAAAGGCTCCTTTTCCATATGATGTGGCCAATAAACACAGACATAACAGAACTTCAACTTCATTCACAGATAGAGATAAAAAGAGCCTCTAAGTCCCAAAGAAGAAAACTATGAAGTCCTGCAGGCTCCAGGAACTGACAAACTTAATGCAGAGACTAAAACCCACCAATAAAGTAAGAAGACCAACACATATAAGACCAGCTCAGAGATTAATTTGTTGGTATCTCTGTTGTATTATTTGTCTGCACATAGCTCTTCTTCTGTGAGCAGAGGCAGACTCCTAGAAAAAGAGTTCAACATAGCCATTCTTGGTATGAGCTGCTGGTAACAAATTAAGAGTGGACAAATATAGACCCCGTTCCTGTGCTGCAAATGCTTTTTTTCATTCATTAGTTAACCTTTCATTTTAATAAACGCTACTCTTAGATACAAGTTTTGATCCAAATTTCTCCTTCACCACAGTCAATGAGCAAGAATTTCCTGAACACTAATTCCATTCCTCAATCCATACACTCAAAAGCACATATTCATGAGAGGGTATTAAATGAGATATTTTTTTTAAAATAAGTAAGAAGGCAAAATTAAAACCTGTCAATTCAAAAGCATTGTTATCATGTGCTTTGCTGGTCTATTTAAATTGGCTTTTGTTTCATTAGCTTGTTTTAATTACCAAGCATTCTTAAACCAGCATACCATATAGAATCACAATGACAGAATTTATAACTAAAAAATATGCAAGGGAAAAATCTCAAATACATTTTTGAAAGCACAAAAGTGAAGTAGTGGAGAAGTGATGGAAGGAAATTCCACCACTTAGGCATCATGGCGCAAAACCCCACAACCTGTGTAACAGTAATAAGGCAAGAAGTTGTGAAATAAAAATAAGGCAGAGTAGACTTAAAATAATAATTTTAGTGAGGCGGGACAACATTAATATTCAGTATTTTGAAATATCTTCCTTCAACCAAACATAAAGTTTCTGTGGGATCTTTTAGCATTACCGGTTCCCTTGCACTTGATCATAAATGCTGAGGCAATTTTAGGTTTTGGATGTATCTTCAGTTTGTACATCTCTATAACTGAAGCCCAATTTGAATATACAATGCAGAGTATGAGAGTATGCTTACATCAAGATTTTAAATTCTTTTGAAGTACTTAATAAAAATGTAATACTTTTTGGAAACTTACATAACACACACTATTATCACCTGTTCAAATACAGCAATTTCTTCTACAATCCAACGCCAACAGTAAGTTGGTCATTACAAATCAACCTGCTATGTGCTACACCTGTAAAAAAAACCTGTGAATTTTAGTCCCTGGAAGACTGTGATACCTCTGCAAACAGTTGTGCAACAGAGGTTGTACAGTCTGAGCTTAGACTTTGTAGTTTGCAGTGGTTTTGATCACTGGAAAGATGGGGAGATGGTACAGGAGAAGAAAGTACACAACTTAAATAAGATTAAAATGGACTATTTCAAAAGGAATGGGAAATTATTCTTAAGAGATCATTTTGATCTTTTCTGAGACACATTAAGCAACTACTGAAGCAATTAAATGCTTGGAACAGGCTGTACTTAAATGTTACAAACTTTTCTGCAATGCACATTTTTAAAGAAACAGTTAAATGGATGTCCCCAAAGCATGGATATACTTGATTCTGCCTGAGAAGCTTAAGCTTTAGGGTCTCCTGAAGCCCCTTCTAGTCTTAGGTTTCTTTCATTCTGTGAACATCTGAAAATCAGGTTTTCAATAAAAGAGCCAGAGAGACATACACTGGGTAGATGTGACATTAAAAGCTTTGGACGTATGAATCAGGTGGATACTCTACCTGCTCCCACAACCAGTATCTTGGGCTCACAGCTACTGACACAGTGCAGGAGAGACCTGGAGCGGACATTGAAGTTGAGGAAAGCCACCACGCAGCCCAGCTTGGCCAGTCCGAACCACACGTGAATGAAGTCTGGCTCGTTGCCCATCAGCAAGGCCACTGTGTCGCCCTTCTTCAGAGCCCCACGGTGTAAGAAGACCTGCGCTACCCTGTTACTCCTCCTGTCCACGTCCCGGTAGGTGTGCACCTTCCCTTCGTAGATGAGGAACGGCTTGTGGGGCTGCTTCTCAGCCAGCTTCACAAACTTGTCCAGGATGGTGACAATCCTCCCTTGCAGCCGGTACCTCTCCACTCTCAGCCCATACATCAATACTTTCAGCAGGTATCTCAGGTCAGCCCAGAAGTAGGGGAAGAGGAGTTTCTGGATGAGATGCAAGGAGACAATCCCGGCCGCAGCACCTGGTACCCAGGAGGGCAGCATCGGGAGCGGGTAAAGGTCGTCCCAGCCGCTCATTTCCCTACAGCCAGGCAGCTTGGCACACGGAGTCGGCAGGCAGGGAGCAGCCGGGCAGGCTGCGGGGTCTGAAGCGAAAGCCAGTCAGGGCTGAGGCTTTTCCCGCCCTCTCCTCCTCCGGCGCGGTGCGCCGCCGCCCTGGGAAGCCCGCACCAGCTCCCAGTCCGGCAGCAGCAGGGCAGGGGGAGCCAAGCAGCCGACGGCGGCCGACGGCGACAGCCAGCCCAACACCTCCGCCCCGCCGCCGGCCGCAGCCCCGGCACGGCCGCCGCCCGCCCCAGCCTCTCCCCTCTGCGGCGAGACCCGCACCTGCGGGACGGCACGCCCCGGCGGGAGAGGGGAGGGCAGGCGGGGCGGGAGCTCCTGCTCTCACCACGAAAGGCTG
>WHYT01016448.1:59909-115985 GCA_009806455.1 Tetrax tetrax
GACAGCACCGCGCCGGTGGCCGGGCGGTGGCTACTGCTCCTGAGCCGGTTGCATAAGGCGCGATCCGCCGCCTCACCCCACCCCCGGCGGCGGCAGACCGGGAGGTTGGCTGCTGGGGAGGGCGGCGGCTGAGCGCAGGAAGCCTCGCCCCGGGGTGGCCCTGGCTGCGGCGGGCGGCGGCAGAGCCGGGGCCGGGGTCGCGGTCGCGGTCCCTGGGAAGCCTGTGCGACGCGCTGGGGTGTTTCTTCGTTACTTGTAACGGTTCGGCCTGAAGAAGTCAGTTACCACCGGCGGTCCCCAGGGCTCAGCTCCGTGCTGAGCCGTCGAGCAGACATTGCTGTCCGGGCCCTGTCGCAGGCCCAGGCCAGCCCGCTGCCAGCGCCCATGCACCAGCTGGGCTTTGGGAGTAATTTTAGATGGAGGAGACCAGCGTTGCAACTAGCCCAGGCCCCGGGAAATTCCTTCAGGACTCATGTGATCCACTTGGAAGCTGGGGTCTGGGCCAAGGCTGTGGGTCAGTGTACTATGCAAATGTCATCTCCGTGCTGAAGGGACACTGCTGGGAAGAAGCAGTCACACCTGGGCACAGTGTGGATCCCACTGTTGCTGAGATCTGTCACCCCAAGCACTCCAATACACTGATGGCCCCCTGCCATCAGAAGGCGCCCTCGGCCGTTCCCCTTGGTGAGACACATAACGTGCTGCTCGTGTGTTTCAGTGCAGCTGCGTTTGGAGCTACGTGGGCTGTAAGAAGCTGAGGTCATTTTACAAGCGACGTATTTTCTGGCCTCATGTTGGCCACAAACAATTTGACTTCATAACTCCAGACCATCGGGACAAAAAATCGGGTGTTTATTTATTTTAAAACTATAGCCTATAGTAAATGCATTTTTTTACAGGACATGAATGTGCTTTTGAATAATTCTGAATTTTCAAAAGTTGTAAGACTGGAAGTATTGGTGGTTTACAGTATGAACTCCTCTGTCTGCCTGTTGCCAATATCGCACCAGAATAATGTAGCCTTTTGTCATGTTCACACCCCATCCTGTTGTTTGCCTCATGCATTGTGCTAGTTCTCCGGAGTGTTAGCTTGATTGGTGTTCCCGAGTGTTACTGCAATATCTGCGACAATGTATTTCTCATCCATCCAGTTGGCACTTGTTATTCAAATCTTTTCCCCCCCCAAAATGGTACATCTTAATTGTGAGTTCCGAAATGTGATGATGTAGGCCTTATTTCCTATGTCTTCTTCAGATACCAAGCCAGCCTGCTTTGTCATTTGTGCACTTTGGAGTCAGTGAGGAATGTCTTCCTTCTCCGACAAAGAAAAAAATTATATACCAAAGGATACTTCTTCCAGACTAATCTTGACTTCTATGACTAGGAGGCAGCAAATCCTGTATCTGGAAGGATATGCTAACCATCTTCTTGGGACTGTCTAGCACAAGTCTCAATAGACTGGCAGTAAAATCCTGAACAGTAAAAGCAACTCATGGCTCAGTTCTTTTTAGAATCCTCTCTTAATACATCCAGACAACAACTTACAATTTCTTCTCTGCAGATCTTCTAGCCGCTGCTCATGTGTCCACAGTCAGAGCATAACAGCTCTGACAGACCTAGGCTTCTTGTCTGATATCCCATTCATTGATCCTGCCTTAGCCCATTGGCCCCATCTCCTGTTCTGCTAAACCTGCAGCCATTCTCCTTTACTACCAGTCTGCAGCTTCTTCTCTTTTTTTTTTCCCCCTTCCTTTTTTCCCCTTCTTTTTTTCTCTTCCTCTGAGTATCAGTCCCTCTTTCAGCCTGTAAACCATCCTATACTATACAGCTTTTCTTTCTAGGGCAGAGGCAGTTTGCATATGGCCATTTAAAATGTTTGAATATTGGAAATACATATGACAGTTACGGTTTAAACATTTCAAATGTTAAGCAAATGGCAGAGTCCTCCTTACAAAACTTATAAGTTATTTTGAACCAGGGCATTTCTCCTGCAAAGCTTGCTTTGCCTGATTTTGGTGGGTTTCTTAGCTAACCCAGGTTGCCTCAGCAAGAAACTCCTGTCAGCTTCTTCCCCTCTTCTGACTAAGTTTTCCTCATTATGTCTAAGGATCTCCTTAGCCTCTTTTAGAGCCTTGTGACAAAAGCAAGAAAATTGGTATCAGTGAAGAGTGAATGGAAATGTTTATGGGTGAGGAAGCAACAGCTGCAAAAAAACCTAAAAGGATGATCTGTACTGATAATGAAGAACACAGTTTTCAGGCAATCAAATTGAAAAATGTACTATTTCTGGCAAGCCCAGGAGGCCTACACTTTGATTAAACCACAGCACAAATGACTCATTAGAGGACAAACTTGCCCTCTTCACCAGAGGAGGATGACAGCAAGGTTGCAGCATATCACATAGGCTGTTGCTCTCCTGTTACCAGGAGGTAGGAAAACAAGGAACTAAGAAAGAACCCAAGTGGTGTAATGCAAATGCTGCAAATAGATTCTTCAAATTATCACGTTATTACAAGAAGACTTTTCCCTCCAAGGTAAGTATGACACAGATTTCTGTTCTACAAACTGAAAAACTTGCAAGTCACTCTGAATCACAGTGCACGCTGTCTTCCACAATGTTCGAAAAATGACTAGTGAAGGATAATAACAGAAACAATGGATCATAGATTTCTCAGACTTTTTGGCATATGTTCAACGTGATGCAGTTGGAGAATTGCTACTTCATTGCCGAGAGAAAAGATTTGATTCAATCAGAGCTTTTGAAGGTAGATTTTGTACCAATCTCCCGCTAATTTTCACAGGAAAAAGTCAATTTATTCTGTTTTTTTTTTCTGCTCTTGAAACTGAGGAACACAAGGAATAATTTACATTTAATTCTGGCCATTTGAGTCAAGCCAAAGCTCAGTTTCATGCCCGTTTCTTCATGTGATTCGAAAAAAACTTTCTAGCTCTTGCATGAAACTGTGGGAATCATATGAACTGTTTTTCCTGTGGACCCATATGCACTGAGAATTGAGTGAGAGGATCAGGGAAAAGGTGAGCTGAGGCAGCAACAAACGTGTAGAGAAGTGGCAGGCAACAGCTACTGAAACTGCTATTCCATACTAAGAATGATTCTTGCTACTGGAACATCTCTCCTTTAGGTCATTGCATAGTTAAACTAAGTTAAATCCTGAGTGGTCTTTCTCAGCTCCAACTGCAGAGACAATCAGTTTAGCTCAGAACTCTGGTTTTGGCTAATTTTTATAATAAAGTTTTTAATCTAGGCTAGCTCACTTGCCTTTGCATCAAAGGGATGGAGGGGAACAGACACTTGAAGAGTCGAGTTGTTTTCTCAGCTGGCTCTAGTACTGTTGTTTTCTATTTTCCCGCTAAGACTGAGGCCTAATTAGGTGAAGAGTATACAGACACAGCTTTCTTATATGAGTGCTGTCTAGACATCCATTGGAAACAGATTCAAGCAAACTGAATAGTGCAAACCTAGATTACAAGTAGATTTCATGGCTCTTTAAAGGTGATAGTGGCACTTGGCTGATAGTTTTTTACTGGTATGGTAGTGTTCCTTAATTATAAAATGCAATGGAGGTATCCATATATGTTGTATCCTACGTAGGTGTATGTTTACAGGAAGACAGCAGTATTTAGTTTTTCAGGTGGTGAGCATCACTACTCCCAGAAAGAAATTTTGTGAGGAGATAAGATTTTTGCTTGTTTTTCATCAGTGAAGGTAACTTAATGGGCCAGTATTTTATTTAAAAAAAAAAAAAAATAGTACATAAATTAAGTGCTACAGTAACCTGTGCTTAAAGTAATGTGAAAAAAACCACTGTACAGTTATTTGGTTAACTAGAGTTGTCATTGTTAACTGCTACATAAGTGTGCATAAATAATGAATAAATGGAAAGACTGTGAGCTTTAAGAAATATACATACTTACACGTTGATTTGAAAGAAGGTAGAGGGAGATTGAAAGATACTCTTGTTTGCAAGGATTACTTTGAAGAAGGCGGAAAGAAAGCAGAAGGGGAGGCATTTGGCTGTGTAGTCCAAACATGATAAGAAATGAGAACAAAAATACTTGACGAGTCAGATTTATTAAAAGCTCTGAGTGTTGATAGGTAATAGATAGGGCACAAAAGAAAGATAAATACACAATGGCCTGTGGGTGAGAGAGATGTATTTAAAATGTATTGTGCTGTGAGCTGAAAATCAGATAGGCAAGTAAGCAGGAGATTGCGTTTACTAAGGTGACTAGTGACTAGCACATTACCAAAGACATTAGTCATGAGAACAAAGAGGAATAATTTTATGCTTTAGAAGTTATATCAATTCTGCTAATCCCAAAGCACAGACATAGCGAGCAAGGTCCTAACATAAAGATGCTCTTACTCTGAAGTACTTAGTTTCCAAGGGAGGCTGTGAGTTTGTGATCCCTGAATTGTCCCTGTACCTCTCAACTGTACACAGAAATTATATCAATCCTCTTTACTCATTATCCAAGTTTCTCTGTAAAGTTAACATTAATTCACTTCTTGTTGTCCTCCCCAAGGGAGAAAGGAAATTTCTATGGTGTATGAGTTGTTTTTCAGTAATTTTCTCATTTCTTATAAAAATGGATGAGATAAAGCAAGAAATTTCAGTAGACTATGAAAGAACCACAGAATTCAGGTGAAGCAGTACTGCAATTGGGTATTATCCCTGCCTATGCCAGAATTCCTGTGTGATACTGGATTAATCACTTACATCCTCCCCAAACTGGGTGACTTAGCCAAGCTATTTGCCTTACCTTAGGTTTTAAGACCCTGTTAGACTCTTGATTTGGTGGTTACTCAAACAATAGATTAGCACTATATTTTATAGATTAAGACATGGGGAGCCATGCTTTAAATGCTATGCTAAGTGGGATGGTTAAAAATTGAACTTCTGAAAATTATCAGACACATTTGACTAATTTTTCCAAGTCAGATTCATCTCATAGTTATCTGTGAGGTAGCTGGGTGTCTACATGTGAACATTGGATATAATGGGAGCTTGGGTGAAAGAAGACTAACTATAACTAACGGAATTTAGTCTCTCATCTGATCGAATGCAGATGTCTTATCTGGGATGAGTTGAGTTGCTTGCTTTAATATCCTGACAAGATCTCAACTTGACTGTAACAGCAGTGTAAGAATGTGGCTCATTTGCTCATGATTAGGGATCTAGTGCTATTCTAGATTCCTTGGCAATAAATGCCTGATCTTTAGGTGCCTGTGTGGAAGGTGCTGAGCTTTCAAGACATAGTTGCCAGTCTCATGCATCCCAAATGGCACTTATATGCCTCAGTTCAGGTAGCTCGTCTAGCCCCTAATGTTGGAAGAACTAAATTCACCTTCAGTATTTTTGCTCTCTACAGTTTCAGCTTTTCATCCAATTATTTTTTTTTTTAAGTAAATAGCATAGGATTTGCAAGTCTTACCAAAAAAAATTAATAATTTTCTTTCATGTTAACTAGTTAGTATCAGCAGTGAAGATAAAATTTTCTACACACATCGGTCAATGGGTGCAACACAAACTACTGTTTCCAAATAGATGGAGGTAGATTTATATTAGATATTAGGAAAAAATGTTTCACAATGAGGGTTGTAGAACATGGGAACAGGTTGCCCAGAGAGATGTTGGATGCCCCATCCCTGGAAACGTTCAAGGCCAGGCTGGATGAGGCTCTGAGCAGCCTGATCTAGTTGGGGATGTCCCTGCTCCTTGCAGGGGGGTTGGACTAGAATAGCTTTGAAGGTCTCTTCCAACCCTAACCATTCTATGATTCCATGATGCTACTAAACTGCTGTTAAGTAAATATGAGCTGCCGTGTACATTGAATAAAGCAATAGTTGTCTGGGAAAAATTATATGTTATTATAAGATTAAACTACTAACATAACACACACTTGCAAGTGGTAAATTCATATTTATTTTAAAGTAAATAAAATATCAAAAGTATAGCAAGAAATTTACCCATTGATCAGCTTCTTCCACGTGTCATTAGCTGGAATCTATTTTACTTTTGAAGTTATGTAGAACTCATAAACTCATACCACAGACAAACCACTGAGCCGTGAATTATTTAGTATGCTGTAATTGTTGTGCTCAATTTCCCTTCAACAGAAAACATTTTGATGCCCGAGAGTATGGTATGACCCAGTAATGATTGATTTTCTTCTGGTGGAACTCAGATGGAAGAAGAATTTATTTTTGAAAAATGTGATTAGATAAAACTAAAACATTTCTCTGTAACATCTCAAAGTAGCAAGAAAATATACAAAAAACTACTGAAATACTTCTGGAGTATAAAAAAACATGTAGTTTTGATATTACCATTTTGACACATTATGCCTTTTATTATCCAGATAACACAATATAGTGCTGCATGTATATTTGCATGAACTCTGAACCTGGCTAATAAGCCTAAGGGAATTAGCTTGTGCTATTTTAGTAGCATAAGCATCAACAAAGTGAAGTACTTCAATTTTTGAGGAGAGGAATACTTAAATAAAGTATTTTGTATGTTTGGGGTTTTTTTCACCCTAGGGAAAACAACAGCTGAAGTGTCAGCTATTTATTTCAAATTTTTATTAAAGTTAATTTTAAAGTAGTGACTTTTCTTCTGGAACAGAATTTTTGAATTTTACAGCAGAAAAAGAAAAGAAATATAAATTCCTAGAAGAAAAGAGTGTTTGTGACTTAAAAATAGACAGCTAACTTTTCATATTGTCAGAGAATATCCCAACAAGAAAGTTGGTTGATATTCAAGGTTCACCTCCAATCTCTGGAGTGATGCATCCCAACAAAGAGGAAGTTGGGCAAAAATGATAGATGGGCTGCATGGATAAATAAGAAGCTTCTGGATGAAATGAAAAACAGAAAAAAAGAAGCTTACAGAGGATGGAAGTGAAGACAGGTAGCCTGAGAGGAATACAGAGAGATTGTCTGAGTGGCCATAGATCAGGTAAAGAAGGCTAAAGCCCTGATAGAATTAAATCTGGCCAAGGATGTGAAGTGCAACAAGAAAAACTTCTTTAGGTACGCTGTGGGTAAAAGGAAGACATGGGAGAATGTGGGCCCTCTCAGTGAGGAAACGGAAAGCTGATTACCCAGGATGTTGAGAAGGCTGAGGTACTTAACAACTTTTTTGCCTCAGTCTTCACTGGCAAGTGCTTTAGCCACACTAGAGTGGGCAAAAGCAGGGACTAGGAGAATGAAGAACCACCCACTGTAGGAGAAGAGCAGGTCCAAAACCATCTAAGGAACCTGTAGGTGCACAAGTCCGTGGGACCTGGGGGAACTGGCAGATGAAGTTACTAAGCAGTTGTCCATCATATTTGGGAAGCTGTGGCAGTTCAGTGAAGTTTCCACTGACTGGAAAAGGGGAAACATAACCCTAATTTTTAAAAAGGGAAAGAAGGAAGACTCAGGGAACTATAGGGCACTCAGTGTCATCTCTGTGCCTGGCGAGGTCATGGAGCAGATTCTCCTGGAAACCATACTAAGGCACATGGAAAATAAGGAGGCGATTAGTAACAGCCAACAAGGCTTCACTAGGGACAAATCATGCCTGACAAATTTGGTGGCCTTCTATGACAGCATTGTTGGAGAAGGAACGACCAACCGATGTCATCTACCTGGACTTGTGGAAAGCATTTGACACTATCCTGCAGTGTCTTCTTGTCTCAGAACTATAGAGACATGGATTTGATGGACAGACCACTTGGTGGATAAGGAATTGGCTAGATGGTCACACTCAAAGAGTTGTGGTCAACGGCTCAATATTCAAATGGAGACCGGTGGCAAATGGCGTTCCTTAGGGGTCAGTATTATGACTGGCCCTGTGTCGTAGTTTAGCCCTGCTTGGGACCAAGCTACACAGTGCTTCTCTCACTCCCCTCACCCTCCAAGGTAATAGGGGGGAGATGATATAAGGAAAAAGGCTCGAGGTTTGAGATAAAGACAGGGAGAGATCATTCAAGTTACCATTAACGGCAAAACAGACTCGACTTGGAGAAAACTATTTATTTATTATTATTAAAAACAAAGCAAGATAATGAGAAAGAGAACAAAGTAGCTTCCCCCCACTCCTCCCTCTTCCCCGGCTTAACTTTATTTTCAATTATCTCTATCTCCTTCCCACCCTGAGCAGCACAGGGGAGAACAGGGAATGGGGGTTACGGTCAGTTCACCACATGTGGCTTTACACTGCTTCTTCCTCCCTGGGGGAAGATCTCCTCACATTCCTCCCCGGCTCCAGCCTGGGGTCCCTCCCACGGGCTACAGTCCTTCATGAACTGCTCCAGCGTGGGTTGTTTTTCCACGGGGTGCAGTCCCTCAGGAACAGCTGCCCCAGCACGGGCCCTCCATGGGCCACAGCCTCCTTCAGGCCTCTGCCTGCCCCAGCGTGGGGCCCTCCCCGGGCTGCGGGTGGATCCCTGCTCCTGCGGGGCCTCCATGGGCTGCAGGGGCACAGCCGGCCTCACCATGGGCTGCACCTCGGGCTGCAGGGGAATCTCTGCCGGGAGCAGCAGCACTGCTCCCCCTCCTTCTGCACTGACCTTGGCGTCTGCAGCCGTTCCTCTCACAAGAAATTCTTCACAACCGGCTCAGGCAGACCCCTCTCAGGTTCTCCTCACATCTCATCTCCTCTTCACTTCTTGCAGCCGGGCCGGGCCGAGTTGGGCCCAGATGGCCGCTCGGCAGAAGCCCAGAGCGTGAGGCCTGCAACGCCCACAAGGCTCGCGCCTCCCCATCGCTGTCCCTGCTCAGCATCTTCACAACTTTTTTTTTTTTTATTTTTCCGCTTCTTAAATATGTTATTGCAGAGGCATTATCAGGGAACATTCTGCTATCAGTTTGCCCGCAGCTGGTCCACCCTAGAACCGGGTGAGTCCACTGGGCAAAGGAGAAACTTCTAGCAGCTTCTTGCAGAAGCTGCCACCACACCCCCCCCCCTCCCCTCCCCCAAACAAAACAAACACACCCTATTTAACATCTTTGTTGGTAACATGGAGAGTGGGATAGAGGGCACCCTCAACCAAGTTCATTGGCAATGCCAAGCTGTGTGGTGCGGTCAACACGCTGGAAGGGAGGGATGCCATCCAGAGGGACCTTGACAGGCTGGAGAGGTGGGCCTGTGAGAACCTTATGAAGTTGAATCAGGCCAAGTGCAAGGTCCTGCACATGGGTCAGGGCGATCCCAGGCACAAGTACAGACTGGTCAGACAATGGATTGAGAGCAGCCCTGAGGAGCCCTGGCTGTGCTGGTAGACAAGAAGCGCAACATGAGCAGGCTGTGCACACCTGCAGTCCAGAAGGCGAAGCGCATCCTGGACTGCATCAAAAGAAATGTGGCCAGCAGGTTGAGGGGGGCGATTCTCCCCTTCTATTCAGTTCTTTTGAGACCCCACCTGGAGTACTGCATTCAGCTCTGGAGCCTCTAGCTTAAGAAGGATGTGGCCCTGTTGGAGCGAGTCCAGAGGAGGGTCACAGAGGATGAGAGGACTGGAACTCCTCTCATCTGAGAGGGTTGGGGCTGTTCAGCCTGGAGGAGAGAAGGCTTCAGGTGGACCTTATAGTGGTCTTCCAATACCTCAAGGGGGCCTACAGGAAAGATCTGGAGGAGCTCTTCAGCAGGGCCTGTTGTGACTGGACAAGGGGTAATGGTTTTAAAATAGAAGGAGGTAAATTTAGCTTAGACATTAGAAAAAAAGATTTTTACAGTAAGGGTGGTGGAACACTGGAACAGGTTGCCCAGAGAGGTGGTAGATTGCCCATCCCTGGAAACATTCAAGGCCAGGTTGGATGAGGCTCTGAGCAACCTGATCCAGTTGGAGATGTCCCTGCTCCTTGTAGAGAGGTTGAACTAGATGACTTTTAAAGGTCCCTTCCAACCATAACTATTCTCTGATTCTATGATTCTATGAATATCATCTCTGGTAGATGTAATTTTACTAACAGAAATCTATTATTAATATAGTAGACCATTTAAAAAAAACCCCAACACTTTATTGGTGTCTGTTAACTTGCTTTTGATAAGCTCTATGGGTAAATCTGTAGTTTTACCTGAATTCATGACACTGTGTTCATACTAAGGGCCATTTGCCTATATATGCTATGCCGATTTATTGGTACTCCAGTGAAATTTAGCCATAAGCTCCTATAGAAGCAAATTTATAATATTCATATTTCCTCACTGCTGTAACAACTTTGTTGACTGCTGATTGAATAAGCTGACAACAATAAGTTTTTTGGATCCTACAAAGATATAGTTGGGGTTCAGTCTCACTGTCATCCAGAAGTGATCTGAATTAACAACCAACAGCAATCTGCAAATATAAACTCCACTTTTTTCTTTTTATTTTAAAAAATCTATTTAGTTGCCAGTTTATACATTTGAGATCACATATAATAATGATATGAAAGAGTTTATTCTGATAGACTCGAGCCAATGTTTTTGATTTTACTCCTTACTACTTTTGATTTTATGCAACTCCTGCCTTGCTAATCAACTACAGGAAATGTCACTGACTTGTCAAAGGGATGCTTACCTTACTTGGTTCTTGAGGATAGCGAATCATTTGTAGAGAAAAATCACAAGCACCTCTTAAATAAGAGCCGGATGAAGATTTGAATCTGAATATGAATCCTTTAGAAAGGATATTCTCATGCAGTCTCAAGGGTGAGGTATGCAAGAAGATTATGTCTTTAAAACACAGGGAAAGCGCAGACACGACATCAACTGAATAGAGAAGGAAACAGACTTCTTAGCATGAAGCACCATTGGTGTAACATCCTTTAAATAGGTATTTTTTTGACCACTAGTTTAACTTGACTTAAGTTATGGGTGATTTAATTTGCCTAACATATAGGCATTCCACGCCTTAATTTTTGTTTATTCTTATCATTGTTGTTCTACGTTACTAATGCAGAACATAGTATCCCAATTTGTTTTTTAAGACATGGCAAATAATAAAAATATACTTCTGTTCAATCTTATCTTGGCTTGGAATAGGGTAACATAGGAGTCCAGCAGAAAGTCTTCCAGTGATCACTAGAGAAATTTTCTGTCACGTTGACCTATGTCAAAACAGTGCAGAGCACTGAAGATCTTGAACAAAACTGTAACAATGAGTAAATATGACAAATTGGCTCTAAGAATTCACCTCTGATCTAGATGCCTAGCATTTCCATTCTGTTTTGTTATGCTTTGCGAGTATTGCTAAGGAGACCAAAGTTAAAAGAAAAATTTTAAAACCATCTTTCTAATCAGGGTGTTTTGAATAGCTACCAGTTGGAAGTATTCAGTCTTTTTATTATCCTGTTGAATTTCTAGGTGAAAGGGCTGCTGGAATCATCCTTCAAAGGATTAGAACAGGGTGTTTGCCTTCTGTGCCTTCAGGCATGTCTAAGATAGTTTTCAACTTGCCTCTGTTTTCTGAGCTTCTGTTTCCATCACAGAGTTAAACAGTATGTGAGAGAACATCTGTCCCTTTTCTGTGCTTTCATTTTTTTGTACTTTGATTGCATTAGAAATTTTACCTGGTGACTCTGAAGATAGTATTATCAATGTTAGCTGATATAACAATCTTCTTGCTAGTAGTACTTCCCTGTGCTTGTACTCCCATTTCTGAATGTGTCCCTGTGTTTCAAAAAATTGTATCTTCTATATGAACACTACTTTCAGAAATACTTTGTTATCTGGTATAACTGGTATACTAAAATACCAATTTGTTTAAATTCAGTAGCAAAAACTTTTACTCATTTTCTTAGTATTCTCCTCACCTGCTCCTTTTCTCTTGTATGGTAATGAAGAGGGGAAACAACTTTCTTGAAAGCCTCAGAATTTACAACAGGCAAGGGAGAAAAGAATTTTAGGTGGTTAAGAATTATATACTTCTCTATACATGTTTAGGCCATTTCTTCTGAGTCCTGAAACCAGTCATTTTGTGGTGCAAGAGACTCATTTCTCAAGCATCTTCTACCTAGATCTTGGTAAATGTGATTGTAAAGCAAATTATTCTTGTATTAAGTCTCCTGTATTGACTTAGTGTGGTTTTTTTACAGCTAATAGTTTCTGGCACACATGAATTTCAGGCTTACTTGAAACAATGTTTGACATGCCCTTTGTGCTCCCCTTTTTTCTGAGTATTCTCCTTTCCTCCTTCACAAGGCAGCTTACTCTGAGAGATGACTGACAAGAAAACTCCCACTTCTTATTACTGTGGCTCCATTTCACACAGTCAGTGTCAACAAGCAGCAGCAGCAGGGCTACTTAACAAGGTAGGGGACAAAACAGGCGCTGAGGATGCCCACAACACAAGCACTAGGTACCTTCCCTGACCAGAGGGCAGTCCTGCTGCACGCAAACACAGCAGGGTCTAGGGTACTTCAGTATAGGGGTTGTCAGTAGTTCCAGACAAGGCATAGGGATAAATCAGATCCCGGGTCCATCCAGTGAGTCCGGACAGGAGATGAAGCCAGAAGTAGGACTAGAGGCAAGGTTATAGCAAAGTCCATGCACAGGACAGGACAACATAGTTCAGGTAGAAGTGGCTGCCCAGGACTGAGCTTAAATAGAGCTTTTGGGGCCCTTGGATGAAGGGGAGGAGATTCTTCCCCCTGTTGGTCAGGGCAGTTAAGGCCAGTTGGTAACACTTGCCCATTGTGGCATTGCCTGGGACTTGTTTCTCAAGAAGCTGCAATGCCCTCTGATTCCAGCTGGGTCCTCATGTCTTTAGCAGTTTTCTGGAAAGTGTTTCTGAAAAATAAATTCTTTGTGTTCATTCAGGTCACTTGTGAAATGTATGAAATGTAGATGAGATCTGTCATATTAAACCACCTTGATTGACAAACCTAATGAAATTGATAAGGAATAAATAAGGTCATTCAATCGGATACTGTAATATCATTAACTTTGCATTTATTTGGTATAGCCAGTACTACATGCACAGAAAATATTTTTATAAGTGTCATTTTATGGTGTTTTTAAGTTGTAAGACATGAACATTTCAGACAAATTGGCAATTTTCTTAGTTTCTAACTGCCTAGGGTGTGTTTATGTTATTCTGTGGTTATCTTAAAAATGAGGAGGTAAATATGTAGGTATTTCCAAATGCTAGCCTGGTAATAAAAGAAAAAGAAAGTGGTAACAAGAAGGCAAGTATAGACACTTACAAAAAAAAATCAGCGTTATGTGAGCAAGTAAGTATGCTTTTGTTTCTGAAGGGGGTTTTCTTGCCAGAAACTTCAGCTGGATGCAGTTTAATAACTTTTTATATCTATATGAATGATCTCGTTGCAAAATGTAACTTCCATGCCAGGGTGTTGAAAAGTAATTTTCAAGGATATATGTGCAGTGGCCAATTTTTTTTTAAAGAACTACCTGTAATGAACATTAGTAACCTGTATTGTACACTAGTCCATTAACCACTTAATAAGTGGCCTGTTGGCTAATCGCAGCTTCATAGTCCTGTCTTAACAGTATTAACAATCTCCTTACAGCATGTTTTAGCGGTCAGTGAAGTACTAATACGTGCTGAGGTAATCATATTTTGTATTTTCTCAGCTAGCACATTGTCCACTCAGGTGCCACTGTGTCAACAGCACTGAAAATTGCTTTAACATGAGGTAGTCAGCTCCATTTATAACTGAAAGCAAAAGGAATTCTAGAAGCTTTCAGAAAGTCAGCTGACCATGCAAAGATGTACAAAGATGACCAGCCAACATGATTGGAGTGGAGTAATTTGTGGTTAGTATGTTTTCCTATGTCTCCATCTGTCTGTAAACTATGAGAGCTGAAAAATAACAGCTTGTGGAAATGACCTTAAGAGTTGCTTTTGCAATTGCTACAGAATGCCAAGGCAGGAAAGTTTGTGCCTGATTAGCTTTCGGAATAAGCAAAGCAGAGAATTACATAGCTGAAGAAAGAAGAAACACGTAAGAGTGTCACTTTTATGATAACAGTGACTTCGGCAGTCTGTCTAGACAGCACAGGCATGGCAGTAAGTCTCTTTTCTCATGCATGCTCTTATTTAAGTAGCTTAGTGAAGATCTTCTCACCCCAGTAAAACAGCAAGGGTTGGGATTTTTGTGCCTTAGACTTCTGACAACTGGGGCAAGAAAGGATGAAGATGGACATGGGGGGAGAGGCCGCTGACATACTGCACTCCTTACCTTGTCCTCTGTCCCTCAGCAGTACATTGCCTTCCAAAGGTTGAGTATATGCTCTCTGCAGTGTCAGAGGTCGAGGAAGTGCAGTGGTGGCAAGGAGAGAAGCATCATGCCATAGTTATGTGCTGTGAGATCTGATAGTTATTCTGACTTTCTGTACTGATTATTTGTTTTTCTGAAGTTAAAGTTCAAAAGTCTTTGCTGGGCCTATATATTTCAGAAATCTTTGTAAGTATCAGTTTTTCTGAAGGATTTTAGAGCTGTATGACTCTTTTGGGCCTCTTAGCTTTGAAAGCTGTACAGGTTCCATCTGGAAGCTGCTAAAAATCCTTTTCTGAATGAGTGTTGAATGTACTCATTATTTTGTTACTCCATATTTATTTGTGTTTGTTTAATAAAAAAATACTTAATTTACATGCTTTGCAAGTGCCATATTCAGAACTTAGTTAACTATTTTGAGAAAAGCTGAATTTTTTGTAAGAATTTAAGAATCACCTCCTTGAAGTTTCAAAAACAGGTCAAAAAAATTATATGAGAGGTATTGCTAAAAATAATCCAGGTAAAAGAACGACAATTTAATAGACTTCTCTATTAAGGGCTCCACAATCAAGAGGTCTTTTAAACTGTTTTTCAACACAGAACATAGAAATTTTTTTTCATAGAAGTATGAAGTACTTAGAAATACATAGAAGTATTTCTACATAGAAGTATTGTCAGCTGAAATTGTTAAATACTGCTGTATGTGTAGAAAAACCGTTTGACATGATTGGGAGAAAAAATTACTTATAAAGACCTATTGCTACACAATACCTTTTTCCATTCCTCTTCTCAACAGGCAGACTCCAAATGTTCATTAACTGTCTCTAACATTCAGAAGCAGAATATCCCACATATCGTCATCCCTTTCAGTTCTCTTACAAACCCTGTTGTAAAGCTGTGGACGTATCTTTTTCTCTGAAAGTCTTTATTACCTTTACTGTATTATTCTTCTTTCTGAAAAAAAGGCCCAGGCCTCAAGGCGTACTAGAGAATGTTGAGGGTTTTCTACAGTGGAAGTGATACATATATTAAGATTATCTATCTCAGTTCATTTTTGCAGTGCCCTTGTCAATACTATATATTTTCTGGTTTTGGGGGAAGGTGACTGCAACTCCTAATGTATTGATATTGACACTGTCCCTCATTATTCTTTTACTGATTTTCTTATTGAGTTAAGTATTTGAATCCTATGTCTTTACCTTTCCTTTTCTTTATATCCTGAAGTAAAAATACAGATAATTTTGGATAAGGATTTTCTATATTGTAATTCACCTGAAATGCATATTTATTGTTAGTATGTATGTGGTAGTGTAGATGTCCACTTAATGTAAAGAAAAAAAGTATGTAAAAAAATAACCATACATATAGAGTGTGAATAGGTGGAAATTTTATATCATCTACTTTGTGCAAGTAAATAATAGTATCTTTTTTAGGAAGTTTTGTAGGAAGTTTTGAATTGCTAATCCTTGTGATTCCATTTATTACTTAAAATTCAGTTGTGGCCTGTAATGTATTATGTGTCTTAGAGTAAGAAGCAGCCTACACTGGAGATTATTTTAGAACATAATCTAGATTTCTTCAATAATTTTACTTCAAGAGCTACAGCTGTCACCATATGCAGAAATGAATGAGCTCTAAGATGCAAGGAATGTAAAAAACAGTACTAGTATCTGTTATTAAATGGGCCTGTAACTTAATACAGCAATTGTTATGATAATAGTCAAAACATAAATTGAAATTAATTTAGTTATTTTGGATAATGACTTAGCTTGGCACCAGTGTTGCTTTCAGAAAGTCACCTTTTTGGGGAAATTTTGTAATTCCCACGTGAAGGATAAATGCATATGGCAATGTACCTGAGTAGTAAATAGTAGAAGCTATGTTGTTAACCATATTTCTGTTATTAAAAAGGCTGTGAATTACTTTGTAAACACTTGACTTCACTCATTGCTCCAAATTCCAGTGTGATCAACTGTATATGTACTTATTTACAGTACAGTGTGCCAACGTTGTTTAATTTAGATAAATTCCTTCAAGGCTTTCAACGGAAATCTTTGGTGAGTTATAATGAATTTGATAAAATTCAAGCAAATACTTGCATGTTAAAACAAACACTAAAGCAAGCATTATCAGATAGTAAACACATTGCAATTTTTAATATATTGACATGTTTTTTGGTTTTTGTGAGATAAATTATTTCAGTCCAGATCCCAAGAAACATGAAACAGTTTGAAACTCACACTTAGTCTCTTTTGTAAGTACCTTTCCTCCTCCTTGACTTGAGGCCCCTCAGAATTTTGATTTATCTGTAGGACCTCTGAAGATAGTATAAATATGGTTCTTGATTAGAAGTACACATAGTAAAATAAAGCAATGTCAAGCATTTTACTTTGAAAGACTTTTCTTTATGTCCATTTGGGATTAGTCTATCTTTCCAGTAATTAAGGAAGGATGATCCCTTATCTTAGAACTTCTGTTTCACACTTTGTTCAATTTCAGTATCTTTATGTACCAAGCTCTGGTCTTCACGTTGCTTTATTGCATGAGAACTCATCAACAGCTCAGAATACTTTGACTGAAATTTGCTCACTCCTATTCATTTCTGCTGTATGTGAAGAATATTAGCAAATTTTCAGACTTTCCTTTAGTGTTGACTGTCAAAGTTAATTATGATACATGTGGTAAGATGTGCCTTACTGGTATATTTCAAAACACCAGTTATCATTTTTTTTGGAACAAAATGCAAAGGGGCCTTTTAGTTTTTTCTTCTTAATGTAAATACTTTTTTTTCTGCTAATGAGATTTATGTTTTCTTTTAAGCTTGGAAAATGATGTGTGTTTGTGTTGCTGTTGACTTAAAGCAGGGTATTTTGTGTAATACAGCAACAGTTAGAAAATTCTCTCATTTCATTTCTGTGTTCTTTTGATTAAAACCTCTATTTGTAGAAAATGTTGGAAGATGTCAAACTTGTTTGACATGTGTAAAAACTTTATAGTTTATCTAGTCCTATGAAAGTAAACAGACAAACAAGTTCTTTTGAGCCTGAGACAACACTAGCAATGCCAAATAAAATAAGCAATGCCAAATAAAACCACTGGAGTATTTTAAAATCAGCATGTAGAACATGCATGCATTAGAATGACATGCAACACTTCAGTTGCCCCTGAACTTTTAATAACATTAAGCCTGGTTTCTGGGACTTTGTTTACCTGCCTGCCTGAGACTTACAGCTCCTGCACTGCCTATTGTCTGCACAAGGTAAAAACTTCCCAGGTTTCTGGACATACGAAGTTTCCACGTTCCTGTGCTTCTTAGCTGTCAAAACCCCAACGATTTGTGGCTGGATATTAAGAAACATCTGCTTTTATTTCTTCCAAAAGTGGCAGGGGGACAGTTGGTTTTTCTTTTTAATGCCTCTGTCCGTACGTGTTATCTCCTTGAGTTGGTCTCCCACAGAATATTTTTAGTATTTAACTTGCTTTTCAACTTAAAAACTACCAAATTTGCTCATAGGTAGGGATGGTTGTTGCACATGTTAAATCATGTACAGGAACAGCAGGGTGATGTATTTGTGGAGCTGCACATCACCCCAAATAGAGGCATTCTCTAGAGGTTGCAAGACTGCTGTGTGCATGACCCTGACAGGGGCCGAGCCTTGATGATAGGAAATAAATTCAGCTGCTGTGTGGACCAGACTGCAAAGTCTGATCAGAACTCAAGTGTCATATTGGCAAAAATTATCAGTGACAATAATAAGTTCTAAATCTCATAAGTATTAATCTCAAAAGTTTCTTCACTAAAATGACCAAAGGCATGTGTTTGCCAAATGGTTTGCTTACATACAAATCATAGATACCTGTTTCTCTCTTTCTTGCTGGTATGTAAGCTGAACAAAAGGCAGCATCAAGCCTAAACAAACTTAATCACTTGTAGTATGTATGTACAGTTCTGTGTAAATATGGCTGTAGCACATATATTCATATATAAACACATTTTCTTCTGAACTTCTTTCCTGAGGTGATTTCTTTCTGTGTCTAGCATGGCAAAAGCATGTAAGTATCACCCGCTTCCTTCAGATCTTAAAAAAAAAAAAAAAAGCCATGTTATCAGCAAATAAAGGTCCTGATGTCCTTGCGAAGAAAAGTCTAGGTTTTGAATAAAGAAATTAGTGCCCTCTCTATTTATTGTTGAGGTGGTTAACATGTTAAGGATTTTTATGTCTTTTATAGGGCTTTTTTCCTCTTGCTAGAAAAATTTTGGTGTGCATATGAAATATACAGTCCCTCAATTTCTTTAAGGGTCTTCTTATTCTATAGGTCACTGTTGTTTCACACCCACCTGTGATATAGGTTAATAAATTATATATTTAAAAGCTTTTCTGTACTAAAAATTGTTATTATAATAGTTTAATTTAATTTTTGTAATGGTGGTTTGACTCTGCTTTAAACACTGAGTTTCAACTGCTGTCGTTTGTTTAAGGTTGTTGTATAGTCCCTGGTGGATTTTTTTGATGAAAGTAAGCTTCTTAGGTAATGTCATTTTCAAAATTGGATGCATGTCTTCTTCCAAAACAAAAGCAAAACCATCCATACAGGAATTTGAAATAACAAATTAAGAGATGTTACTGATAGTATTTTGAACTGAGTGTTTGCTGATACATGAAAGAAACAATGTGACAAAACAGACAAGATGCTGAAGTCTGATATGATCTTGGAAAGTACCTAAGGAGAAACAAAAAACATTAAAGAAAAATTAACACTGGAAGCGATGACTAAAGGCTTTGAACTGTGAAGCAGATTAAAGAGCATGGAAAAATACCTGACTGCCATCTGTTTCTATTCTTACCACAATAACCTTACAGATCTTGAATTTTGTCAGGTCACCTAGACCTTATTGATGCATACAGAGGAGATTAGTTTTACTCCTGAGATAAAGCTCCTTCTGTTTTTGAATAAAAATTACAAAGCATAGGGTGGGGAGGAGCTCGCAAAAGTAATCTAGTACATCCTCACTTTGAAAGAAATTCAACTGCAAATAAAGTATTCCTGGTATTTATCTCACCAACAGATATGTTTTACGAGAACAACATATGCAAACTGTGCCCCTATAAAGACACATGATCTCCCATGAGTGCCCATCATGACTGGATGGCTTTTTTTTTGAGTCACAGTATGATGTTCTCAAGTATGACCATAACAAGCTATTGGAAATACCCTGGTGAGAAGCTTAGAGCACATCTGAGTTAATTTTTTTTTAGAAAGCTTTCAACAACATGTGTTTCACAGCCTCCTCAGCAGTCTACCAGCTTCTATTAGTGTGTGAAAGTGTTTCTTAGTACTCAGCTGCCTTGTTCTCTTCTCTCACCTTGAAAGTAGCGTTTGGTTCAGTGTCCAGGCATTGAGAACTCTTCACCCAGAGATGCCTTCTGTGCTGCTGCTCTGCTGCTGGTGAAAGTGTGTGCTCATACTCTGGCTTTGCAGAGCAAGGAGAGAATGAAGGGAAACCCATGTGAAAATTAAGAGGACTGTTCTGTGGACATCTAGTTTAGGTGCAAATCAAAGCACCCAGGTTTGAAAGCTTTATTGTTTGTAGGAAGAGATAGGCACCTTCAGAGGCAGCTTGCATGCTTAATTAGGTAGGTGATATCTGCTGTTGCTACTAGAGGTTGTTAAAATTACCTTTTACCATTTTCGGTTGTATCTTCATGGATGAATACAAACATAGCTGAATTCCTCTCTCTATCCTCTGAGCTGTTCTGGGAGCGATGTAACCATGTTAGCCTTGTAGAAAGAACAACCTTTTGTGCAGTTTAAACTATCTTGGCCACTGTGCTTTGTACCCAGAGTAAACTCAATGGTTTTGTGGTTGAAGCTTGCTTTGTGTGGCCTGCTGGAGAATTAAAAGCCTCGATCTGCCTGTGCCTACTTTAGAAGGTGTATCCTTCAATTTGATCACACTAACCAATAAACCCTTCTCATAAAAAAAAAGTTGCTGACTAGTTATTTTCCTTTTTGTGTAAGTATAATTCATTCCTTCTTGCATTTAGTTCTTGACACATTTTCCATCTTACTTCTTCCCTGTTATCATTACTGTTTTGCAGTTCACTTGTAGTGGTCAAGCTAAAAAAAGTACTGGTAGCTCCACTGTTGATGGACAGACATTTATTAGTATACCTTTTGTTCCTTAAACCAGAGATTAAATTATAATTTTGAAGGGAATTGTGAACAAAAGAGATGTCATTTCTTTTCTAGAGCTTTTAGAAAACATTAAGAATAAACACTTCTAGACAGAGTGAGGTGGGACATAATTTGCTGCCTATAAATATGTGTGAGTGAATAAGCTACTGACTTTTAATTGTGCAGCCAGGGATAGAATTGTTATCTTGTGCTCTTTGTTATTTTAACTTTTTCTGAAGAGTGCATGTTGGGAAGGAATTGGATGTAGAGAGGAAAAGGGTGAGGAAGAAAGGAGTAAGTAACAGGTAGAGAGTGTTCTGTAATGTATCTCCATAATAAGAATAATGCCAGATAGGTGACCAGACATTTCTCTGAGCTTCTGGGAGCTCTCTAATATTATGGTTATTATTAGAAAATAATGTTAAAGAAGTTTTAAAAATTAACAGTGTCCTGGGCTGCATTAGGAGTGTTGCCACCAGGTCAAGGGAGGTGATCCTTCTCTCCTCAGCACTGATGAGGCCACACCTGCTGTACTGTGTCCAGTTCTGGGCTTCTCAGTACAAGAGAGATATGGACATACTGAAAAGAGCGCAGTGAACGGGCACAAAGTTGATTAAGGAGCATCTCTTCTCTGAGGAAGATACCAACACAATGAAACCAACACAGGGAGAAAAAAAAGGAAATAACAAACAGACAGACAATGTGTAATGAAGTTAAAACAAGATAGGTTGCCAGACTTTTGCCTGAGCTTTTGGGAGCTCTCTAAATGTTGCAAGCTTGATTGAGTGTTTTCATATCAGTAGTTTCATAGGAATAGTCCTCATAAAGCTTAATAGTATACATGTTTAGGGGGTGCATGTGTGTGTATTTATATAAAAATTTAGTAGTTAGGAAAAACAAATATTTTGTTTACAGTGGCCAGTTCAGAGCTGTCTCAATACCACGTAATGATCTGAAAATTGTTGATGTTTTGGAAATAAGGCATTAGCTTCTAAGATGAACTCTAGGTGAGCCCTATTGTTTTGTTTTGTTAGCAGACCACAGTAGAAGTAGCTGGAGCAACCACTATATTCAAGAGTACTGGTAACTGATCCCTTCCTTTCTTGACACTAGGATGCTCAGAAATTGAGAGCTCTTAGCAAGCCATAAGAAGTTCATTGCCTCAGTCAAAGGAGACTTTTGAGTGATCTACAGTCACATTTTGAATTCAGACCATTGGTATTCCTTGGACCCTCCTCAAACCTATATTGTTGTCAGAACTCTTCCTCATCCACTAATGGCCAGTTCTGAAGAATAAGAGCTTGGAGACAGATTTTTTTTCATGGAGCGCTGCTTATCTCACTCCAAGCTCACAAACCTTGTGTCTCATGGGAGATGTCAATGTGCATAGGTGTATGTGTGTAGGATGCCGGATGTAATAACCTGTCCAGTTCTGTACACTTGTTTTATTTATTAGCTTCTCCATCTCAAGCAGCCCATTTCTAGTGACTATGTTAGGTCTTGTTACACACATCTCAGAATGCCAGAGGTGCCATGAGGGATCTTGAGAGATAGAGAGCATCTTCAAAGATTACAGGTCTTTATCATCATAACTGAGTTTGTTTGTTAGTCAAATTGTTTCTCGTGATAGATAATGAGATTTTTGTGGGGAGCAGTTGGCTTCAGTTCTGTGCTTTTGCAATAAACTAATAGCATTTTGGTCAGTTATGATGTTTCAATGCACTACAGCAGTAGTAGCAGTATTAGCAGTGGTAGTAATAGTGCGTACTGAAAACCAAGAAAAAATAAGTCTCATGTTTGTGAAAAAGCTAACCATGCAAGTCTGTAAGAAGGGCTCCAAGTGAGGCAAGCATTAGCTTAATACAATAGGTATTTTATTCATCCAGAGAAAAGATCATGTGAATTCAGGGAAATATAGACGGGTTTTCCCTCATATAAGTGTGGATTTATTTGATTTTTAAATGTAGTCAGATATGTACAGCAAGGAAGGTGCATCCAACAGGTGTGTTAATATTATATTCTCTGATCTGCTTCTGCCTGTGAAACTTTATAGCACCTTTTAACAGGTTCTAGGTATTCACTTCCAGCAAAAGCTGGAAGTCGCAGTCATTTCTGTCCTGTTTTCATAAGAAAACTATTTTGGGAGTATGATAATTGTTAAGTAAAGACTTTTTGCGAATAGTTTAATCTGTGTTAGTTCTGGTGTAAGTTGTGAAAAATAATGACCACTAAATACTACAAATGTATTTTGACATTTAATGTTTATTTTCCATAAAAATCTGAAATTGACATCACATAAAATATTCCAATTGAATATTACATAATATAATTAACAAACTTTGAACAGAAGTCTACACACAGTGCTTGTGCAGGATTTAGCTTATGTTTCTGACTCCCTGTTTTATATTTTGTTAATGCCTATGACATTATTCATCTAATCATTTATGCATTCTAAAAGCAGAATCAGTATTATTATCTAAAGGAGTAAAATATTGAACTAAGTAAAGATACTGTTGCCTTAAAAAGAAATAATTTATGAAGAGACAAAGTCTATCATAGTAAGACTAATTTTATTATCTTATGTTTTTAGAACAACTATTAGATACTAGCTTTTGTAGAAATAATGGCAGGAGTATATTTGAAATTTACTTTCTGTATGGTTTCTATGATGGGCTTACAGCATCAGTGGACAAGGGACGGGCAACGGATATCATCTACCTGGACTTGTGCAAAGCTTTTGACACTGTCCCGCACGACATCCTTCTCTCTAAACTAGAGAGGCATGGGTTTGGTGGATGGACCACTCAGTGGATAAGGAGTTGGCTGGATGGCCGCACTCAGAGAGTGGTGGTCAACGGCTTGATGTCCAAGTGGAGACCGGTCACGAGTGGCATCCCTCAGGGGTCCGTATTAGGCCCAACCCTGTTCAACATCTTTGTCGGCGACATAGACAGTGGGATAGAGTGCACCCTCAGCAAGTTTGACAATGACACCAAGCTGTATAGTGCCATCAACACGCTGGAAGGGAGGGATGCCATCCAGAGGGACCTGGACAGGCTGGAGAGGTGGGCCCGTGCCAACCTCATGAAGTTCAACCAGGCCAAGTGCAAGGTCCTGCACCTGGGTCGTGGCAATCCCAGGCACAAATACAGGCTGGGCGGAGAATGGATTGAGAGCAGCCCTGAGGAGAAAGACTTGGGAGTGCTGGTGGACGAGAAGCTCAACATGAGCCGGCAATGCACCCTTGCGGCCGAGAAGGCCAACCGCATTCTGGGCTGCATCAAGAGGAGCATGGCCAGCAAGTCGAGGGAGGTCATTCTCCCCCTCTACTCTGCCCTGGTGAGACCCCACCTGGAGTACTGTGTCCAGTTCTGGAGTCCCCAACATAAGAAGGACATGGACCAGTTGGAGAAGGTCCAGAGGAGGGCCATGAAGATGATCAGAGGGCTGGAGCACCTCTCCTATGAGGACAGGCTGAGAGAGTTGGGGCTGTTCAGCCTAGAGAAGAGGAGGCTCCGGGAAGACCTGATAGCGGTCTTCCAGTACCTCAAGGGGGCCTACAAGAAAGATGGGGAGAGGCTGCTCAGTAGGGCCTATTGTGATAGGACAAGGGGTAATGGGTTTAAATTAGAAGGAGGTAGGTTTAGATTAGATATTAGAAAAAAAATTTTTTACAATGAGAGTTGTAGAGCACTGGAACATGTTGCCCAGAGAGGTGGTGGATGCCCCATCCCTGGAAACATTCAAGGCCAGGCTGGATGAGGCTCTGAGCAACCTGATCTAGTCAGGGAGGTCCCTGCTCCTTGCAGGGGGGTTGGACTAGATGACCTTTGAAGGTCCCTTCCAACTTTAGCCATTCTATGATTCTATGATTCTACGGTAATTTTATTTGTATGATTTATAAACGTATTTTACCAGAAACCACATTCTTGTATATCTCTCTTGTCAAAGGAATATAGGAACATGCAGGTTCATGCATGAAATACAGAGGTTCAGATATAATTTCTGGATTAAATCCTTCATTCACCAGTTGCATTTTTTGATGCTTGAAAGTTGCAGTAATTTGCATAACATCCTAAAAAAGAAATAATACAAATGAAGTGCAATATTCCATTTCAGCCTGTACCAAAGGAAATACGATGCAATTACTGAATAAAGCGGATCATACAATTTTACTATAGAATTTCTTCAGTTAGACAGAAAGATCTGATTCACAGGTGCAGTGAAATTTAAATCTAAATGTAGCTGGTATTTCTTATTCATTTCTCAGTCAAGCAACATGCAAGCTTGCCAGTTTCTGTTTCCAAATAATAATAACTTTCATTAGTGCGGCAGATCACAAAATCTGTAGTTTATAGGAAACTTGGTGATGCTCTGCTGAGAGTTGGCTGATTTTATAGTTCTAACCCTCCTCTGATTTCCAATGACTAAACTTGATTTAAGACATTAAATACAAATATGTTAAATGCCTTGCTATTTTATTTTCTGCAGAAGCAGTTGCTGTACAGCAGTTACTCAAATGCCAATTCATGAACAAGTTGGTTTGCAAACAATAGTCAATGTATGAGAGCAGAACTGGCATATAAAATAATCACATTTAACATGTGGCTCACATTAAGGGAAAAGTTTAAAACACAGTATTTTCAAGCATTGTTATTACTTGTACAGTGCTTTCAATGTAGCCAACATTTTTTTTTTAGTTCTCATGCTGAAACAGGCCACTTCTCAGTTCTTACTTGTTTTTCTCTTTTGATCTGCAACATCCCTGATTTTATCTTCACACAGCTACTCCATTTCCACGACTCTCAGATCATGTAGTCTTTGGCTTCTGAGCTGAGACTGCTAGTAAGTTTGCCAGTTCATTCTCTCTTCTGGCAGCACTTATGATATGAACCACACTCAGACTACCGAGTAATTTCACACAGACGCTGACTAGCTGCCAAATGGTAATAATGTTCAATCTTTACCAATGGGATTGCTTCAAATTGAATAGCTAGCATGAATATGTCTTGGTAATTATTTTAAAAGTTGCAATGATAAGATTAAAAGTTTAATAAATATTGTAAACTTGTATTATGAATACAGATTGCTGAGATTTTCTGTTAAAATGAGCCCTTGGTGCTTTAATAAAGTCATATTTTTCTACATGGAAATATGAGTTTTGAAAACAAAACAAAACAAAATCAAAACCTCAAACCCAAACAGAACACAAATAATGCAAAACTTAAATAACTCCCTGAATACTCTTAGAAACTTCTTCTTAATGCCTTTCTGAAAACAAGAAATGAAATGACCAGAAGTCAAGTGCAAAAACTACTATCTCAGGGCCTCGGAATAACCTGGTTCTTTGTATCATTGTCCCTGGGCCTCTGCTTTTCTTCTGGAGTCAAGTCAGAGAGATTGAGAAGAACAACCTTGATCTGATTTTCAAAAAATTAGTTACCCACAGTTGCAAGTCATATTAGAAAGAGCTTCCATATGGACTGCTGAAAAATTATGAAGATTGATTTTATTTTAAATCCATTTTTTGTATGGCAATTCCGTATTTTAGTTTGTCACTGATTTAGGATGAACTCTTTCTCAAGACACTTTTTTTTTTCAGAAGGGACTTAATTTACTGTCCACTTAGAAAACTGTGAGTTCAGCATTCCTCCTATTATCCTCCTCTAAGATATTTTTTAAAGTAACAACATATTTTTTATAATTTTTATTTTTTTATAAAATTGGTTTTATCTCCTTTGACAAGAATTTACAAATGTGTAAATATTCATTAGTTAGTACTGGTAGTATCTTTGGAAGTAAGCTCCCTTCAGTTAGCTAAAAAAGTCTTTAGTCAGAGAACATATAAATGCAAACAGGTTTAATCAGTTCCACATAATATAGACAGTATAGCTCCATATAGGTTTTCTCCGTCTAATAGAACCGTAAAGACAAGTCTTCCAAAGGCTTTTTTTTCCCAGAAGAGGTCGTTGCTGTCCTGAGGCACCATAGATAGTATAAGCTATGCTAACTGCTTTTGAAGATACATTTACTTAAAAAAAGTGTCCTACTAGTGAAAAAATAACTTTCATCAATTCTTTAAACTCTCTTATAAATTACACTTCTCTCTAAATGTATACATTCCTTTTCTTCTCTTCCTCTGCAGTCTCACTGACTCTGTTAAGTTCCCGTCTTCTTCTTAATCAAATTTGCACCTATCAGACAAGTTGCCAGTATTTTTTTGACAGCTAAAACTGCTGAATGCCTCTCTGCATTTCCTAACAGCAAAAAATTGTCTGCTACAAACTTTCAGCAGATGTGACCTGGGGCCCTTTCCTGCTCTTTGCAGTTCATGCTGTTCGTGCTCTCCTGACCTGTTGCAGAAGGTCATTGTGTGAGGAGTACACAAGGGTAATCCTTGCACTTTTAAGGCGCACATTTAAAAAGAACTGTAGCTCAGTTCTGCTTTTATACTCTAAAGCACGAGGGTACATTTTAGTTCTCAGATTATGAGATCTTCACTGTAAAGTATTTATCTTACTATCTGTTGCAAAGAACTAGATATTTCTTTGATGCTTTGTCAGTAGCAGTGATTAATAATAACTTCAAGAACAACCACATTAGGAAAAGGTTTTAAATGGATCATGTCATTCTTTTAGAAGAGCACACTGTTATGTGCAGTATTACCCATTGTGCGTCTGCTTAGTCTTCCGTTGGCTAGCAGAACACACTAGTTAAAGATGAAGAGCTTTGAAACAAAATCCAACATTTCCACATTATTAATCACATATAGGATTTTTATGTATGAATGGAAGAAAATATAGGTTTAATTCACCAGATATTTGCTTAACGTCATAACAATAACAGCAACAGTCATTCAAACTAGTATTACCTTTTGTGTTTCAATTCTTGAAACTGTTTGTAAAATACTTCCTGCATTCCGTGGTTGTAGAGACCAATTTTCAGGTCAGATAAATACAAGTAGGAGACAACTGATTGCCTTACCATGATTCTTACAAAGCGTGGCTGGGCATAACTTGGAAGGAATTCCACAACATGCTTATAAAGTCTTTGTCCATTAAAGGGCTGGTCAGGTTTAAGCACAATAGCTGCCATCCCTATTCTTCCTTCATAGTCTAAAAAAAATTGAAAAATATTATTACAAGTAAGAGTGTACATAAGTCTTGCATGACATTTGGAGGGATTCAGTATCAGTCAGAGCAAATATTTTGATACTGTGAAATATCTGCCCTATTCTTTCAGAGATTATTGAGTAGAAGATACAGGATACTTTATATTGGAAGATTAAAAGTTACTTTACATGTTTTTATTCGATTAAAAAAAAATCACCAACCTCTTTTTATCAGCAATTCTGTATGGCTGGCAAGTGGTTGCTAGGTTTTCTTCCTACCTTGCTCTATCTTAACATTAGTAACATAGTGGGTTGATGAAATCAGAGTGACCATTAGTTCAGTAAAAAGCTGAATGCACTTCCACTAGGACTAGTGCAAAAGATGGACCTAGACGTGTGTGAGACTGTACTTTGTCTATATAAAGTCTAGTGGCTATTGTATTTGTATAAGCAGTGCTGAGTGTTTTCTGCTCTTTTCCAGAGACAAATTAGTGACAAATAGGGGAAGTGTCTCTTGGTAAATTACAAGCAGCAAATCATGTTTGATGAGAAAACAGAAACAAAACTCTTTTATAAAAGATGTAACAACCATAGTTCCTGCTTTCTCTTTATTCAAACATAAGTGAAAATTCCAAATGGAGAAAGCATCTGAATTAGAAGAAATAAGCTGCCACAGTTACAGTTGTCCCGAACAAAAGAGCAGCTTTGAGGTGTGGCCAAGGCACTGGAAAGATAAAATATGGATGTTCTCTTTTAATGAAAATAAAGTTGCAGTGGTTTAATTAGTAATGTGCTAGAAAATTTGTTTCAGCAGTATTTGAGACTGAAGTTGATTGAGAAATATAAAAGATAATGCTATCTAGATCTTATTAACACTGCAATCAACAATGAATATGATTCTTATGCTCTTGAGGTTTTGTTTTAATGTGCTGTTCACTGCCTGTCACAGCAATAGCCCTTCAAAGAGTTCTTGTCAGCTCCAACTCTAGATGAAAATATTGATGAGATATATTTTCCAAGTTAGGTTACAGTTTTATTTGCATGTACTTGATGATGCCATCTCTCACAAATGAAGATATTGGCATTTGACAGCCACCTGCTGATCAACCCTTCCGATTATGGGGTTTTGCTCATTTTGTTTTCATATATCCTCTTTGAATTGATTGTGTCTACAATCTCTCAGTGCTAAGTAGTAGCTTGTCTCTTGATAACTTCTTCTTTGTGCGGCTAGTTTCTTTTAATACTAGACTTTGTTTGCTTTCAACCAAAGGAAACATAGAACAGCCTTTCAGCACCGCAAGAAAGTTAACTTTCCTCAAACTGATGGATGCATGCATCTTCTCAGCAATATTCCACCTCATCTTGTCATTTAGTTGCCTAGAGTTTTTCAGCATGGTGATGTCTATTTTCATGAAGCACCATATGTGATTTGAACATTCCAATTATGAAAAAATATTTATCTTCTAGGGTTGTACTTATAAGATGGTGACACATGTTTTCAGACTTGTCATCTTTTAATATGCTCCCTGTTTTACCATTTTTTAGATGAAAGCCTGTAGCCTAAGAGAAGTCGTCTGTAGTTTATAATTTTATACTTCTCACATCTGTGTTATGAGTTTTAATTCATGCCATCCATTACAAAATTTCAGCATGTCATGTTTATTGCATACAGTATTTTATTGAAATGTAAATTTCAAAGCACTGTGTGAAGGCCTGAATTGCTCAGGTGAAACCATTTATTTCCTTACATATAAGTATGCATTCTGTTGCAAAACCAGAAAGTATAGAGTAGGAAATTACTATTTTAATTTTATATTCTGGAACTATAAGGAATGTCTCACTTTTTATGCTTACACCGTAAACATTAACTTCTTGGACGAAATCCATCATACCAATGATCTCCGCAACTTCTATAGTGGCAACATTTTCTCCTTTCCATCTGTTGAAAATATTTTTTAAAATAACATAGATATTAGATATTACATTTTTATTCTATACATGGGTGTATGTGATGGAGATTACTTTTATTGTGACTACTGTTACTCTTAACTGAAGAGTGTAGACAGATAAATCCTTTTTTGATTTAGTGCCCTCTTATTTGAGACCCCAAACTTAAAAGAACTGGAAGTGTCATTTGACTCAAATTTGAAAAATTCTACTGTGTTGATGTGACCTTTGTGGTTTTTGATTGTGATCCTTAATGTTTCTGTTAAAACAAATTTGATATTAACCAGGTTTAAGTCTGACCTGTGTCATCCAGTCTTGCATAGGTATGATTTCTTTCAAGGTCACTGGATTTGCTGTTAACTCTGTACTATACCTGAAAGTGTCTCCCACCCGGTCAGCGAAGTAGAGGAAGCCGTCCTCATCCATCACTAGGAGATCTCCTGTGTTAAAATACACATCTCCTTTCACAAACACATTGCGCAGGAGTTTCTTCTCTGAGGCTTCTTTATTTCCAGCATATCCAGAAAATGGGGCATCCTGAGTAACTTGCACAACTAGAAGACCAGGTTTACCTGTAGGCCATGAAAAGGGGATGCAAAAACCCATATTCACAGTGAGCTGTTTAGATCATAAAGTATAATATTAATTTATTTTTTTTTCTGAAAGCCATATCTATTCTACTCATCTAATTGCTACATTTCCATAACTATTTCCTCAACAGCAGAAATAGGTGAGTGGAAGAGGGAACATAATTTTGTGTCCTTCTCTTCTGAAAAGCTAGGTCTTAGGGAAGAGCTTTTTTGGGGTATATTGTACTTCACTTACTCTGAAAAAGCATTTGTCCAGTGAAAAAATTACTATTCTGTCATTTGAAAAGGGTGCTGGTAGTCAAACAATACATATGGGGACAAAATGTAGCACCTAACCTCTTGTGTTTTATGCTTTTCTAAAGGGTTAGTACTGCTGTCAGCATTGTGCTGATGTGGAATGCACATCGTAGGCCAGAATGTACCTGGGTCTCTAAACACCAAGGAGTCCCTGGAGTTTGCAGAATATTCCTACTGGGCATCATTTCTTGTTGCTGACTGTGTAAGTCCCATTTGTATCAAGAGCAAAACTTCTGTTAATGTCACTTGGAATCAGCTCAGAATACCCTTTTCAGATGCTTTCTTATTATTCTGTATCTATCGTAGGTACTGGCTTATCTCACAGTCTGTTCCAGAGGTTAAAATACATTTCTATCTTCTAAAGATATTTATTGTTTTTCTTTAAACAGATGCATGGAGAGGTTTTCAAACAAATAGTTTTCTTCATGGCTGTATATCTGCCTCTTATATTAAATCCTCTTTATTGTTTTGAACTCTAAATGTGGAAAGTGGAATGAACGCTCATATTACCATTCAGAAGAGGTGCTGGCATCACTGTAAATAGGATGCATGCTTTAGAACAAAAGAAATGTTAAATTTTGAATTTTTTAAAAAAGTTGTCCTAAGCCCCAGTCAATTTTACAGGAGGATGCTTTGTTCCAATTTGGGAATTTACTGTTATTACTGTCTCACATTACATCAAGTGACAGCTTAAGAGTTATCTAAAAGATATGTATCACAACCTGCTAGTTGTGTCATGAAACTGGGTATTTTATCAATTTCTCTGAGAAACTAAGAATGTTTGTCCAGTTTATAATGTAACTGTAGTGGGGAAGCAAGCTCTTTTCAAGAAAAAAAAAGTAATATTAATTCCTTTGCTTGATTTAGATATTATCAGCAATAATGTGTTATTACAACTGATTAATAATTGATACTTTGGTTTCCAGTACAACTACCAGAATATAATATATTACGAGAAATAACTAATAATAATTGCTCTTTTGATGACCAGTACTACTATTAGGATTTGACATTAGCATGACAAATGTTATCATTTAAGTCAGCCATACAAGCCTCTTTTTTGCCTTCTGGAATTTTATCTCAGTGATAGGTAAATCTACATTCTAAAACTAGTCTTAAAGACTCTTTTCCCACAGCCGTTAACTTCGACACACATGGATTCATGTGTGTGTACACAGACACACAGGTATTTACTGTGACTTTAGTAAAATGCAGTGCTATGTCTTTTTTGAGAGTTAGTTTTCAGGATTTTTCTCAAAGATATTCTCAGGTATGAGGCCATCTTATTTGCAGCCTGGGAGCTTCAGCTCTTTGAGTAAAAGTATTCCATTCTAAGTAGGAGTTTGGAGATTCTGTGCAACTCTAGGTACTAAGAGATTTTCAAAAAGTACTGTTCTTCCTCAGAACTTTAAACTTGGGGATGAGAAAGCATCTGTAAACATCTGGTCTCAGTACATAACATATGTAGGAATTACGGTGTCCATTTTATTTGGAAAAAAAAAAGCAGCACTAAGAAATCTTATTTGTTCAGGAATATAAACAAGTTTTTGCAGATGAGAATAAAAACATTCTGAGCCCAGAATATTGATTATGTTCTGATATTATTGTATTTTTTGATATTTGGGTATATTATAAATATTTAGATACGTTATTTGGTATATTAGCAATAAATCCCAATTTGCATCTATTGATAGTATATTTGTCCTGTGTCATTTTCAAGTTCTGAGTGTATGTCAGGAACCTGTTGCTCACAGAACAGCAAGTTAATCCCTGCACCAAAATATCACTGTCGAAATGAAGGTATCTTTTAGTTAATAGATAAGTAATATTTTTACTTACCTGTGGGTGCTTTCTTACACCTTCCGTTTTCATCCTTCATAAGTTCTTGTTTCCAGACATCATATTTCAACAACTCAAAAGACTGTAGGCACTGAATTTAAAAAAAATGCATATACATACTTAAAAAACCTTTACAATTTACAACTGCTGACTTTACAATTGTTGTGGTTAAAATTGCTTTGAATTAATGGATTGTACACTGTTGACTTTGGAAGATTTGGAAGGGCCTGAAATACACTGAGAGTATTTTGAGAAGCAATTGTCAGAAAGTGTTTTGTCATGGTAAGCAGCACTAAGTATGCATACACAGATGAAGTGTTCATCTCCTTTATTGGTAAAAAGAAATCCATTGTTTTAGAGTATGGTCAGATTCAAATAATTTATATGAAGTGAAACAGGGCTTTTGATCCAATTGTCAATTGTCATCCATTTCTAAGTAGAGGCTTAACATTACTGAAATGCAAATCAAGAAGATTCTCTGACAAAAAGTCCAGATTAAATTTACATCTCAAAAATTAGTCCAACCAGATGCAAATGGAAAATCAAAGCTCAATGGTTCAATTCAGGCTTCCTGTGTTCATCCCCTATCCACATACTTAAGAATGCTAAAAGATCAAAAGCGTTGCAGAGTTGTTATTATTGCCATGGGAAGACATTTTTGGCATCTCGGATTAAAAGCAGAAATCGTTTGGAAGTCATTAATCTGGTTTAGATGTTAACTGATATGAACCTGTAGTATCACTTGAACAGTATTTTGTTATAGTATAATGTTCATGATTCACAAAGAGTCCATACAAACAGGAAAAGCATTTGAGACTGTCAAGGCATTTTTACGCGTAGAAGATGTATATCTCCAATGAAATTTTCAACAGTGGTCATATATATAGTTTATAGTTCTGATATCCTGAGATTTATATTTTCCTCCTTTATTTGGTGAGACTTTTGAAATTTTTTTTTGCTTCTCTTATTTCAGAGAAGAAAGTGTGACACCAGTTTTAATGAGTGAAGATGCAGACAAAGAGTAAATTTGTGTAAGTTTGCTCTGGAACATGTATCTCCTGATTCGTGCCAAAAGTCAAATCAAAACTAACTTCTATCTCATCACTTAATATCTGTGGGTTTTCAGGATGGTAGGTAAACTTCAACAAAAACATCATTAATCAGACCTGTAGATAGCCACTTGTATACAGTCAGATTATTTTTTTTTATATTCTAAGGGAAAAGTTGTCTATCCAGAACAGTAGTTTCAGCTTCTGTCAACTTGTTCCATATATTTATTCTAGCTGTACAATGTGTGTACAGAGAATAGAGTCAAGTAAGGGGCTAAGAATAAGGTTTCCTGTTTCCATGAACCAAATTCTGTTACATCTGGACTGTAGTAAGCAGATTCTTCCTTGTACACTTTCCTGCTCTTAATAATTTCTGCCTTTTATCTGCTTTTTGGTTGGCTGGTTAATTGGTTGGTTGGTTGATTTGATTACATTTACCTTTGAGAAGATGCCAGCACGGCCCACAGCTCCTATTTTATTAGTATAGTTCAAGAAACTAATATTTCCTTCTGTGGCTCCATAGAATTCAAATATTTTAATTGGGCCAAACCTCATCAGAAATTCCTTCCAGACAGCAGGTCTGATACCATTTCCTACAGCAATGCGCACTTTGTGAGCTCTGTCCTCTTCTTTCTATGAACAGCCAAAAAGAAACATTGTGCAGCTGAGAAAAGTGGTCTAAATACCTAGAGTTGGTCTAAAACGTTCTAACATTTTCTAATAGAACAATTTTCCTTCAGAAACTGCCACTTTGACTCAAATACTTCACTGATGGCTATTCGTTTTGTAAAAATCAAATACAAAATAATCAGAATTCTGATTGGTCTCAGGTTGAAGGTTCATAAGGTGAAAACTTTATTTCTGTATTCTTTGTATTTACACTTATAAATTCTATAACTGAGATGTATATTACAAAGTTTAAAAGAATTATTTTATCTTGAAAATGTAAATAGATTTCAAGTAGGTACCATCTTCCATAGTATGAAAATTTCTTTCTGAACCAAAGAAAGGAGTTTTTCTGCATAAATAAAATAATGTATTAGAAAACACTTGTGAAATGCTATGGTCGGTTCTACATGTAATAATATTTGGTAGTAAATTTTACATATCTGTGATGTTGCCTGAGGAACCTGAAAAAGTAGGAGAATGACTTAAAGCTCCTTACCATATCTTGTATGATTAGGTGCAGTTTTTAATTTTAAATCCAAACTCAGAAAATAGGGTAATCAAATCTGCAGTCAAAATATAGTTGTTAGCATGCTATTGTTACATGTCTATTATGTCATTATTGTTGCAAACTACTCACATGGTTACTTTCCTGATGTCTAGTCTGAATCTACCTCCTTCTATTTTAAAACCATTACTCCTATATATACATATGTCCTGAATATGAACTAGAGCATACTCCAACAGGTCCCTCATTTAGGTAGCCCTAGTCCTTCCTGGGCAACACCAGGACTGCTATGCTCTGGCATGCCACAGCACAAGGAGTCTAGGTGAAATGTAGCTGGCTTGCTTATTAGCCTGCACGGGTTTCTTTCACTGTAGAAAAACCTGTGTGGTATACTAGAGGTTATATGTATTATACCTCATCTTGACAGGATTCTGGATTTACCCTGATCCACTTCTGTTGGCATCCTCAGCTTTCTTAACTAGGCTAGGCCAGCTTTATGTCTTTCCCTCTTTTTAGCAGTTGCCAGTTAAATGTCAGTATCTTCTCTGTTAAATTCTTGTTATTGAGCCAAGTAAAGAAAGTTCTTCCTGCCTTTTCCTGCAGGAGAGACCTTTACACAACTGATCTGGCCTAGCTAATTATTCCTTTGTTTTTTTGATCCATGGACTACCTACATAATGATTGTACAGACTTGAGTTCTGGCCAACCACTTTCCTGGCGGCTTGTTCCCTCTAATACCTTTCTGTATTTCACCCCTTTCCTACATCCAGACCACACAATAATAAGTCTCTGTTCAAACCAGCTGGTGGATTCTCTGAGATGTTCCCTTGTTGCTAGCTTTTGCACCAATCCCTGACCAATTGCAGCTGCAATCATTTGAACCTTGTGCTTGTACATGCTGTTTGCTGTGGTAGGTAAGAATACTTCTTGTCCCTTCAGTAACCTTCTGATTCGCAAGTATAAAATTAAGAAAATTAACCAAGCTTTTCCACCATTATTGAGAAACAATCATTGCAATATAATATTTTTAGACTTGCTTTTCTGATGCTGCTCTGATCGTTGACATCTTACTTTTGTCCTATATCTGATTGTGATTTAGCTTCTGTGTTCTGTTATGCCAGGGGCGACCAAGATTTTACACCATACTACTAGTACTATGGCTTTATACAGGTATGTTTATCATCTTATACACAGCTGTGGAACAATGTGCCTTTGGAACACCTCTTCAGAAAAAGAATTTAAAGAAACAGAAACTCATCCAGCAGTTTCAAAGCCATACAAAAATTAATTATCAACCATTAAATACTTAATAGAGTAATAACTTTGGAACAGTGCAGTGCAGGTGGTTAATCATTTAATCTTGTTCATGCGTTCGTTTGATCATTAAGTCTGAAAAAGCTTTTGCTGCTTATACCTTTTCCTTACTGACCTGCCACTTGCCTATCACTCAGATTAAAAGCTAACAAGCTTGGCTTTACAGAGGAATTCATGTTTGTTAGCGTCTGGGCGTAACTGTTCCATCCTGCCAGGCTTGTTTCTGTGTAACCACGGTTGCTGATACAAACTTGATTGCTTCGTAGAACTACAACGAACACAAGACCCAGATT
Organism: Tetrax tetrax; assembly: GCA_009806455.1. Classification (NCBI taxonomy): domain Eukaryota; kingdom Metazoa; phylum Chordata; class Aves; order Otidiformes; family Otididae; genus Tetrax; species Tetrax tetrax. The sequence continues at coordinate 95,934 of WHYT01016448.1, forward strand.
TTGTATCCACTGGAAAAAAACCAAAAACTATCAAACATTAAAAACGCTATACCATTGAGAAACAGGTAAATCTATATGACTTATAAAATAGAGATTTGCTGTATTTTGAAGCTGCACTTGCAAACAAGGACTTACACTGGGCTGGTTACAGAGGTAGCGACAGAGTTCTCCTATGTACAAAAACGCTGTAACATTATATTTTCTACAGTCATTCCAAAACTGGCTTGCAGAAAATTTCTTCTTCAAAATACAAGTTGCTCCTAGGTGATGAAAACAGAAAAAAAAAAAAATTCAAAAGAAATGTCTCTTATCTCTACCTCTATTGTTAAAAAAAAAATTTGTCATTCTCTTAATTCAACTAATGATAAATTCAGCTATTTAAATGATTTGTAAGCTATTTCCAGCAAGGTCTTTCTGTTAAATATGACTAGCACAACAGTGCCTTTCTTCTTTTTCTGCGTAGTAACTAAAAACTTACAGTACCAGAAGCAGAAGAAATGATACTTTTAGTCATCTCCACTTGTTAGGAATAGGTTGAAGCCTAACCATTTTGTTTCTATTAAGATGGTGACTGATGTAACTCTGAAAAAAAAGAGAGCCTAGGATGGAGAAGAACATAGGTCACAGCTTCTCTATTTGTGTGAGAAGTGGTGGAAGATAAACTAGCTCAGAGTTTCTGTTGTTTCTGTCTCACTCCTGTTTTCCTGTTTCTTGTCAATTCATCATCCTCATTTTTTTTTGTTTCTGTGGGCCTAAAGTTCCTTTAGAGCTTTCCCTTCCAAAAGCCACTTCATTCTAGACCTCTGGTGTCTAGAATGACATCTCTTTTTCACAATTATTTCTAAGTGTCAGCCAAGAATTTACAAATTCCTCTATTTTCTTCCTTTCCAAAATCCCTTCTTTCATGAGTCCTGTTTCACCCCCATAAAGCTTCCCAATGCCTTCCAAGTTTTGAATCCCTTCCAGTCCACTTGCTCCTAGCTTGCCAGTTCCTTCCTGAACCCAGGTACCCTCTCATGAAAGACTTGAAGCCCTCTCAGAGCTCTTTAGCCTCACTCACCTCAAAGCCTTGTCATTCAAATCCCAGCCCCCTACCCAGAGTCCCTATCTGAATGTCCCTAAGAAAGCTGCTACCCTACTTTTTCTGTTCTAAGACAAATCATAGCTTCAAACCTTTCTCTACACTACTTTTCCCATGCCTTTTGTGTTTCTGTTAGGCAGCAGCAGTCTTATTATCTGCTGCTGTGGCCCAGCATGCCTGCCCATACTGTTGGCTTCTACAACAGTCCAGATATACACTTACCATACCAAAACGCAGCATCTGTGCGAGACTCTAAGGACAGGAGGAGGACATATCTGAAAAAATATGATTGCTAGCCCTCTACAAGTAAATTCCCATTATCAGAATCAAGAAGGGAAGCTTTGTTGTTCTCCCTTTCCTTCACTTTACGATCATGAACTTAATTCTGTAGTTGTTACTCAAATATGTGGCTCAAAAACAGCTCCAAAACAAATTTAGTTGACCTTATTCTGAAGGTTAAAGGTTCCACAATGCATTTGTACCTTCTGACACTAAAAATCAAGCCTGACTTCTCAGATGCCTATGTAAATGCACTTTTAGACTTTGGGAGTAGGATACAAGTATGATTTCAGGTTAAATCTACAGAACATATGCAGTGGCGTTACTGATACACAGACCTCAAGTCATGTTATGTTGGATCTATGCAACAACTGGTGTTTGTTCTAAGCTTCAGAAACTATGCATATACCTTAGATAGTTTGTAGACTGGAGAAGGTGATAAAAATGAGAAAATGACAGAAGTCTGTTGGTAGACATAATATTTCAGTTACTCACAAAATTGAGTTACTCATCAAATAATAAAAAGTTACAGCATTCTCAAGTTAATGAAACTTCACTAGAAGATAAAAATTACCTAGTTCAATGCATCCACTGATGCCAAGAAGAGAAGCACTGATGTGATACAAGGGAAGAGTGAGATACAAAATATCCTGAGAAACAGCACCACACTGAGTAAATAATAAGCAGGCAGTTAGAGCTCTTAGATGAGTGATGATAGCAGCTTTTGGGAAACCTGTTAAAGGGAGAAGAGCAAATAGTTATAAATGCATAAATGTTTGCTGCAAACAGAATTATATTTGGAACATAGAGGGAGAATTGTCTTTTCTGCTGAGTCTTTGTCTGTCCTGTCTTTCAGGCTTTACCTCATGAGTCCTTAGTCTCTCAGATTCTTCAGTCTTTTTGCCTCTAAGGCTGTTTAATCCTCTTGGCTGCTTTGTCTGGAGAAGAAAGTCCATAGCCTTCACAGGTGAGTGCAGACCAACTGTGCACACAGTGTTCCCTCGCCACAAAGCAAAAATGGGAAAGCTTCTGAAGAGCCGCTGTGCCACATCAACAGCTATTTGCACCAAGAATAACTTTTACAAAGTTGTTTGGCTTGACTAGAGGAAGGATTCCCCTTTCCTTCCCAGTGAAGTAAGGTGAAGCTACCTTATTCGGGCCAGTGTCATAAGAAAAGTTTTCTCTCAAGGCCCAAGCACTCATGCTGGCCGTATTTCTTTTTACTACAGATCTGTGAAATTCTGTCACTGTGGAATCTGAGCAGCTGTAAGAGACTGACTTTGTTAGACTTATATTTAAAAAATAAAGTTCAGCCATTAAATATCTATGAGAAAGTTCACTAACTGGAATTATGCCCTTGTTATGCAAAGGTATAACTGGTTTAAAGTGTACTCTGCTTTTAACTAAATGAATTCCTGTCTATCTTGACTTAAAAATTCAAGTTGTGTCTTTCTGTGTGCCTGTCTTTTTGCTAAAGTTGTACCACCTTGATTTTCAAAGAGCTGCAGTTGTACTTTGTAGCTACACATCCTCACCTGTACTTCCAGATGTGAAGATATACATAGCTGTGTTTCTTGTGTTAGTGACAACTTTAAGGTGAGATGGAACAGGACGATCCTGCACCTTGTCTAGCTTGTCTGGTATAGTGTGAACATGCTGGAAAGGAGAACTGGTGCTCATCAGCCAGACAGCAACATTATTTTCCAAGAGACGAAAAATAAATTCTTTCTCCATTGATCTCAGACAATCTGCCAAGTTAAAAATAATATATTATTATATATTATTATATATTTATATTTGATCTGAAGGAAATCACCACTAACAAAGGGAATTTCAGTCTTCCTGTAGTCAGTGGCGTTGTATCTCCATAATGCAATAAATAGAAATGGAAATGAGATTATACTAAAAGATCTCTTCAGGCTGTTAGCTTGCTGATGCATGAGTGTTTCTGCTGGTACATTGTCCAGTACTTGGAGGGTTTCAGATTTAAGCCTCTTATTGTACTAATTAATCCAAAATATTTTTGGTGCTTATACTCTTGAAATTTAAAAAAGACTGTCCGTTTCCCCTCTTTTTTAGCCAGCATACATGTATGTATATATGAAGTGCTTGCAGCTCTGAATGACTCTGATTTTCTGTTTTTGATAAAAAGCAGAAAGTCAATAGTAAGTCAAACACAATATAGAACTTACCTTCTCCTATCACCAGTGTTTTTGCTGCACATGTATTAATGCAGTGCAGAAGAGATGTAGAGTGAACATTGAAATTGAGAAAAGCCACCACACAGCCCAGCTTGGCCAGCCCAAACCAGACATGGATGAAGTCAGGTCCGTTACCCATTAGCAGGGCCACAGTGTCGCCTTTTCTCAGATTGCCGTGGTGTAGGAAGACCTGCGCTACCCTGTTACTCCTCCTGTCCACATCTTGATAGGTGTGCACCTTCCCTTCGTAGATGAGGAACGGCTTGTGGGGAATCTTTCCCACTCTGTCCATGAAAAGGTCAATTATGGAGAGAATTCCATTGTTTGCCCGTTTCTTTAACATTGCTTTTAACCTCTTCCGCCTCAAGAAGTAGATCAAATCTTTCCAGAAATATGGGAAAAAGATCTTCAGAGAGACAAGCAACACCACTATTCCTCCAGCAGTTGTTGAAAGCCACATGCATAGCATGCTTGGTGGGGAAATAATAGTTTAGCTATTTCAGAGACATAAAATACAATACATTAATATAATTAATAATGAGTTTTAAGACAGAGAATGGACATTAATAAGCTAATTACAATTAATTTGAGAACTTTTAAAAATACCATGTTGGACTTTACTAGAATACAAAGGCCCAGAAAAATATAAAAAAGGGAGTAACGAATAAAAAAGGGAGTAACAAATAAAAAAGATTGTGCAGTTTATAAGGACAGAGGAGTTCATTCAGTACAGAATGTGGCAGAGTGACAGTAGAATGAAAAAGACATTGACAATTAGATACAAGATTGAAATTTAGCAAGTATCTAAAGAACAAATAAAGAAAGATATAAATTCAAGAAACAATTAGACTTTTTTTTTTCTTTTTAACTTGGAGTCAGAATTTGTCTAGATTCTTTATTGTACCATGGCAAATCCTAAAAAAGATGGAAACAAACACTTATATCGTGTAGTATCATCTGTATATTATGAAAGTATGTTAAGTATCACGCATTTATAAGATGCACCAAATATGTTCTTCTTTACTGCTTGAGTTGGGGTTTTTTTTGGTCCAACAGAATTTAAGACTACCATCTAATCCTCCACAGGTTTGAACAGTCTGATGGGCATACACAAATTTCAGGCGATACGCTGTGAACCTTCTGCAGCTTCTAAAACAGCAAGTTTTCACCTTAGCAGTTTCTGGCATTTGCAATAAATGGTGATTAATAAATTTGCATTATTTATATTATTCCATTATTTACAATAGTAGCCTGAAGTCTCAAACAAAATAATGCACGAGCACATCCTAAGATTTGGAAAAAAAAACTTTTATAGCATAACAACTATTAACTTTACTAATCTATTTCAGGCAAGCATTAATTTCAATTTCATATTCAATGTCATATTTTCAAATGGTCATAGAGGAGGACTTGTGAAAATGATACAAGATACCTACAACTTGATACGTGTAACATTGACCAGTTTGCTTTTTAAAGTTTCACCCATGGTTACTAGAAATATTTGAAACAGCTTATGTTACAACCTAGGATTCACGAACACTTCAGCAGCCTGGGAGGTTTTCTAAATGATGTGGCCTCCACTCTGTAGTTTAGAAATATTTTACTGACAAGCTGTACTTTCTGTATGCTCATCAAGCTTGTTTACATTTTTGACGGTATTCAGTGAATATACTAACTTGTGGCTTTTTTTTTCAGCAGGCAGGATCTTGTATGAATCATAAAACATGAACATTGTATGGTAAACCAGCAGCTTAAAAAATAAAGCATCGTGGCATTAATTGCATACAAACATATAAAACCAAGTTAAAGTTTGTAATGCATAACATTTTAAAGTTCTAAACAAAATTTTAAAATCCATCACTTTCTGAACTCTCTAATTTGTAAAGTGACATTTGTAGTTACCCTGAAATCTGTCAACTATCCTTCTTTATTATGTCATATCACATATCAGGCCAATTTTTTTTCTTTTCTATATTAAAAAATGAAAGTAGCTACAAGTTTGTTCTTACACTAGATACACCATTGAAACATCTTGTATTTCACTTCACATGGCTCCCTCATTTACTTTCTGGCTTTCTCACAACATTGCTATTTACTGGCCAAGAGTACTAAGAGAAGATCTCATGACTTTCATGGCTATTAAGTTCTCCTTGGCTATGACTTGGAAACATTTAGTAATTTCTCTTTGCCACATGTACAAGCATGCAAGATTCACTGTAGCTCCAAACAGTAAATTTAGCTCTGGGGCAAATTTAAATGGCAGAGTTTATAAACTGAACCAATAAACACATAGACATATTCTTGAGAGTAAATAAAAGGGATTATGATATAAGACTAGGTTCAGCCCTAGTTTTAGGGAAGATCAGAAGTAAACTCAATAGGCTGGCTATAGAATTCTTATATTACTTCTATTAACAAATATGGCCGTGATGTATAAGTGAGAAGTCATAATAGAATAAAACAGACAAAAGACTAAAGCAGGCTACATAAAATGTACAAAAAGAATTTTGGTCTTCAGAGTGTATGAGGATTAATTTAGGTTCACCCTTTTCACACTTCAGTGTGCATGGAAAGGCCTACCAATCCCTTGCTTTAAAACTGAGCAAAATAGTGTTTGTGGGGCAGAAAAATTAAATATAAGTTAAACAAAGGAAATTAAAGGAAAAAAAAAAGTAGAATATATAAATGGAGAAGAAAAGAAGTGAATATTAGGAAAGAGTGACTATTAAGAAAGAGTATGCAGCTCTCTGAGTGAAACTACAGTCATATAGTCAGCTGCAGTCCAGAAGCCATACTGCCATGACCTGCGCTATGCCTGGAATGACAAAGCCTGATACCAGCTTTTCCTGCAGTACCCTGGCGATACCACCTAGCTTGCTTTTGATTACTGGACTTCAGGATTCTCTAAAACATTCACTAATGGTACATACTTATTCCAATGAGTCAGTATGCTCTGGGATATTTTCCCTGATATCTTGGAAAGGGCATTTGAGCAATTAGCTTGAAATAACTGAGTAATTACTTCAGCCTTCTTTTAGTGAATGGGCAGCCTGGTATTTCCAGTCCTTAGTCTTCATTTGTTTTTACAAGAATAATTCTGTGTCAAAAAGTTACTGTAATACTGTAATGAAAAACTGACTGGTAGCTCTTCTCAGTCTGAACTCCCTTTCTCTTTGCCTGGCTCTGGTCTGAGGTTATTCTCTTAGAAAAAGGAAAAACAAAATAACAGACCTACCACCTCAGACACAGAGCTACTACATGTCCAAAGCTTTGCAGGCGCATGCAGAGTAGCTTTGGGGACAGGGCATGTACTGGAGAGAGAAAGAACATAGGAAGCATTAAAGAGCAGGCAAGACTATCCAGAAATGTTCTCCAGTCCCAGGGGAATGTGAACAGCCCTGTGTGTTTGCCCTAATGTCAAGTTTGTGTGCTAGTTCACTGAGTATTTGAGACGTCTCTGAAATACCTGAGATACATAGCCTGTACATAATTGCCGTTATAGTTAATAATAGAATGACCCTAATTTGCCCAAATTTCTGCAGTAGAAAAAATATACTTTCAAGATAGAAAAAGCCTTTTAATAGCCTTTCAATAGACTTAGTATTTTGAACAGTTGCTACATAGCCTCTGCTTTGAAATTTGGAAATATGAATTTGCAACTGAATTCAAGAAAATTGGTCACCGAACTTACAGTTTTTGGTTTCGCGGGTTTAGTTTATGCTATAGAGTCAGAAGCGGGGGAAACATGAAGTTTTCTTTACTTACTCTCTCTGCTTTGTTCCTCTTTGTTTCTGTCCAGCTTTTTGGCTGCAAACACAAAGAAGGAAAACAGTTCCTTTTAATGAAAACTGAGATTCTTAAGTATCTCTGGTTATTTAGAGCTTGATCTTGAAGTCAAACACAAAAGACTAAGAAAGTATGGTATTGCAATGCACAATTAACTATTTTAAAATATTTAGGCAACCATACGAATAATAACAAACAGGAAAGGTTTCCAAGTACAGTGAACCCAAACATTCACTAAGAATTCCAGAGAATATTCTGTTTTCCAATTAATCTGCGAGCTTTTTCAGTAAAACAACATTCTACCTTTGCTAAAAACAGTCTCATCAATAAGCAGCAAAAGTTCACTTTTGAAGCTCACTGTACTGTTTAATTAACAGGAATAGATTAAGATGTTTATCTGAGTGAGTCCGAGAGACAGAGAAGACAACTTCGGAAAAGTGTAATGCAAGCAAATAAAGAAATGAGTCTAATCTGACTTCAGATACAGACAGCGGACATTGGGTTTGTTTTTTTTTTATAAATAAGGAATTACCTATAAAAGAAAGGCAGACATTATAATTTAGTTCAGTTTATAACCAGTACTTTTTCCAGCATCTGAATGAAAAACTAATACTTTCTTACCAACTTTTTGATTTTATATTTTGATTAGTGTCCTGTTGTCAGCTAGATTCATAGGAAAGTTGCATGGATAATCTGAGTATGTTCATTTTATCCAAGCAGATGTTCTCTTGAAGCTCCACACTCGTAGTGTTTCACTGGTGACTGCATGCCTAGACATTCAGCTAAAGATGCCTCTCTGTCTCCTGGATGTTTGAAATATCCTGTTCTGTAGTTCTTCAGCTTTGCAGCTATATTTAAGCATGGAGTGAAAGGGAATTGGACATTGTATTTTGGAACACAGTGTGTTTGCTGACTGTGTTGAGAGTTAATTGTTAAAGAAGTCAATTATGCTCTGCTAGTTTATGTGCTTAAAAGGACCACAAGACATAGAGTTATACCAAAGGAAAGGACCTAATCTGTTGAAATTACTGTTTCAGTGTAATAGAATAAGCTTAGTGATGTTTCTGTATACTCCTAAACACATTCAGTATACAGCATTTATATAGCATTTATCTCAAATTGTCATATATTCTCTGCAATAGGTACAAAAGTCTTATTATGTTGGATTATATTTTCTGATTAACACATATTTTAGGCTTAGTCATACAAACCTCAGAAAACATTCCTGTTATAGAATGTAAATACTGAAAAAGGACACTGGAATATATGTCAATGGCTGCCTAATGGTCTCCCCGCACGGCATCACAAGCAGCACTTCACTCACTCTCAGGGGTTTTCTCCTGTCTTTCTCCCCTGGCCAGAGGGCACAGGGGTGATCCTGTGCAGGTAAGAGGTCAACCAAGCTGAGCGTCTCAGGGGAAGCAAGGAGGTTGTGTGGAGCTTGGGCTGTTTCAGCATGGAACAGAGGAGGGGTTGGGGCATCTTGCAGCAACCCCAGTGCCTCTGGAGAAGGCATCAAGGGCATGGGAATAGGCTCTTCCCAGCACTGGCTGGTGGGATGGTGACAGGTGGTGGCATCTCCTGAAACTAGAGAGGTTTGTGCTGGAGATAGGAATCCAAACCAAAATCCCTCTGAGCATCATGAAGCACTGGAGGGCATTACACAGAGATGAAGTGGGATCCCTGAGCCTGGAGGTCAGCCTTCAAGTCCTGAGTGGCCACAGCCCAGAACATCCAGGTCTATACTAATTTTTGACCCTGCCCTGAGCCATCAGCTGAAATGCCAAGAGATCAAATATTGGTTATTAATACAGTTCCTCTCTTGTTTCAGGGGAGCTGCCAGCAGGCACCATATGTGTCAGCAACTTTTCTGGGCCCCGTGAAATTCTGGTGAGGGTGAATTTTTGCCTCCAAGTTTCTTAAAATATCCGGTAGTGGCCACATATGAAGTTCAAAAATGAAAAATATGGAAGCTGACATGCCCTTAAAGAATAAGACATCCAGTTAAATTGCACAGTATATGTTTCAGAAATGGCGTTGGGAAACACTGACACTTTCTTCTTCCCATCTTCCCTAGCAGCTAGTGCTGGAATATTTTGTGGAATATTTTAGACAGCCATATGGATTCTACATATGCGTTCCATAATTTAACATCTCAGTATTCCAGTGGAGACCATAAGCATTGTAGCTCACGCCAAGATACGAAAGCAGAACTGAACTGATTAATATTTTTTTTACCCTGACAACACTGGGCCGCAAAACGTATTTTCCACGGTTTTGCAACTAATAATTCTAACATGACATACAAGACCTTCTTCAGTGCCCACTTCATGAAGAAATGCAACTAAGTGCAAGTAATAGTTCTTCCTTGTAGGCCAAAATAATAAATGAGCTTAGCAGTCACTGTGAGTGATCCAACCATGCCACTTAGCTTGGCTCCTTTGCAAGTGAGCTTTTATATCAAGTCTATTCTAAAAATTCTGTTATGTGGATTCTATTCTCACTCACAACAGGGTACCTAAGGACAGAATGTAGCATGTAGCTCATAATGTTACTTGCCAAAAATCTTCCTTTTTTTATTTTTTTTTTTTTTGAGTGTGAAGAGTTTTGCAGACACTTAAATTTTAACATACAGTTAAGAAATATATACATTAATAGTAGATCATCTTGTTTTACACATTCTGCACAAAAATGCACTGAATTTGACAGGTATTAAATTGTAACACAATTTGCATAATTTAAAATTTTGTTATGTAAAGGTATTTTTACAATTCAACAATAATTACAGAAATAAAATAAAATATTTCAGTACCAAAAAAAAATTGTAGTCAAACACAAAAGGCTAAGAAAATAGTCCATGGTATTGAAATGCACAATTAACTATTTTTAAATATTTAGGCAACCATATGAATAATTACAAACAGGAAAGGTTTCCAAGTACAGTGATCCCAAACATTCACTGAGAATTCCAGTGAATATTCTGTGATATTCATAAGCTGACTGTATTTTAAAATGTTCTATTCCAGAAGTATTTTACAATGCATTCGAAGAAATGACCATGTTTTCAAGCATTCTTTCACTTATAAAATTGTGTCAAATTGGAAGTGGCATTCATGTCAGTCCAGCATGCTGGAGAGAAAGCAACAGTTTCCCTATATGGTGATTTTTATTTTATTTGACACATGTGAAAGCTGAATTGAGCTGTGGGTTTTACCAGCATGGGAGCTTAAGTTCTGTCCCGTCCTCAGTTCTGTCCACAGGTTTCCCAATGAGTCAAAAAAAAAAAGAAAGAAAGACCAAGAACACTTTGTGCAGCAGAAGTTGCAGGACATGTGAGAAGGATTAGGCCTCTTCTTGAGAAAGGGCAAAGCTATTTCCTAGATTGTTAACTGTGCAGAAACTCAATGAAGGTTGAGACCCTTCTATGTCAGTCTTCTTTGTGACAGGTCTGAAAAGCAATCAGATTTTCAGTGTGTGGTGACTTACGGCAGAAACAATGTCAGTCATGCAGTTTCACTGCATGTCAGTCAGCTGTGAAATTCTCTGTAAGGAAGTTATGATAAAAACAGTCAAGCTATTAAGATAAATGGTTCAGTGTGTACAAATTTCTGTATGACTGAATCTTATTTTTTAACCTTTTTCTGCTTGTATGTCTGCAAAATGCCTTACTGAGTGGTTAGTGTGCAATTCATTTTTGTAGTTAAAGAGGCAATGCTTCACTAACATGCGTATTAAAGATACTAGAAATGAGTCAATGATAGTTGCCAGTAGAGAATGCCTAGGAAAGGGCATAAGACAAAGGAAAGTAAAGGGTGATATTTGGGGAGCATGCTCGCCCCGCATTTTGCAGCTCAGAGACTTCCTGAATGTGTCTTTCATAGAATCATAGAATGGTTAGAGTTGGAAGGGACCTTCAAAGGTCATCTAGTCCAACTCCCCTGCAAGAAGCAGGGACCTCCCTGACTAGATCAGGTTGCTCAGAGCCTCATCCAGCCTGGCCTTGAATGTTTCCAGGGATGGGGCATCTACCACCTCTCTGGGCAACCTGTTCCAGTGCTCTCCAGTGTGCTTTTCTTGCTGGGGCTTGGATTCCGTGGTTTTGGACATTTGAAAAGCTTAGTATGTACAAAACTGGGCATCAAGAAGTTCCATTGTTTAGTTACACGAGAACCATCTTTAAATCACCCATCTGTTGCTTGCATTTCATGCCACCTTACTTTTCATTACACTATTATCCTAAAATATATAGACATGTTGCATGTTGCTTTTATTCAGGCTATCCATTTGTCTTGCTTTGATGTGGGTCACTGTATTTTCTGCTCAGAAATTATGGAGGTTCCCTACTGAACAACCACTGCAGAAGGTTCATCCAGTTGCCAAGTCACATCTTTAGTCCGTTTATTCTTTTTTTCAAGATCTCTTTTCTGTGATTGCAAATGCAGCTACCGCTAGGTAAAATTTGGTCACAAGAGGGCAGTATTTAATTGTTTTTGACAAACGGTTTTCCAACTTCTAGTAGTCTTAAAAGTGAGTGGTACAGCTTGTGGGGCTGTCAGAACATTCTGTGATGAGGGTTTGTGCTTCAGCTGTTTAGCTTCCAGAGCATGACATAAGCAGTTTTGCAAGTGATGAACACATTTTTCCTTAAGCTAATTAAAAATAATAACCTCAACCACAACACCTCAAATTCAAAAAGAGTATACCCTAGCGAATTTTTACTGCATCCTGGGGGAGTTTTTCAAGAGCACTTGCTACGTGCAGTTAAAATTGCCTGAAGTGGCATAATTTTAAGCAATTGCATAGAAATAAATCTCAGTTACAAACCTTCCATTTTTAGGGCTGTAAAATGTCTCACCCAATGGCTGATGTTCTACTGGGTTTTTGCAAATAAAGGAGCTTGACTTCAGCAAAGGTAGATATGGGAGAATGCAAAATATTGTGGTACCTTGGAACTGTCTCTTCCACTATGGTTACAGTTAAAATTGCTTTTGAAATGGCATTTGACCCAAACTAATGTATGTATGTTGTATGCATACATCTCTGAAAATATGTATAAAGTCCTGTCTCTATTTGGAGCTACATTGGTTTGAAAGGTCTGTTAGTCACATACATATGTCTGCCTGCAGGTAAAAAGATACAATTTCTGAAAGCATCACTTTGGGTGTTAGAATGAAGTAGTGGGATTTTGTTCACAGTTTCTTGTCATTGTTATTTTTATATCAAACTACATGTCTGGAATTTACTTGTCACTACAAGAAACGTATTTGCTGGGATGGATATTTTTGCTAATCTTTTGTTAGTATGGTTTTCAGCTATAAATTGGAAACATGCTTACCCACAATGGCTCGGTATTCATGGGATCAAAGCTTATTTGAACATTGATGTAGAGATGTAAGATAACTGCAGACAGCAGCTGATCACAGTGCCGTCTGTAGAAGGGAAGGGTATCTTGATAGTCATTCTGATTCTCAGAGAGAAAGAAAAATCATGCAGGAAAGTGCACAAAGTAAGGAATTTCCAGATTTGGATGGTACTTTTTCCTTTTTAAAATTGCAGAGCCTTTTCAAAGGACTAGCAAAAGAAGTTCCATATTCAGTATTTCTTTCTTTTAACTTTAATTTTTAGTAACTCTAGTTGAGAAAATGCCATACTATATAAAGTGAAAACATTTACAGAGTTTGGGGAAAGCAAGTTAAAGAATAAGTATTGCAAAGTTATGGAGGCACCACAGTTAACATCGAGGTGCATAACTTTGGTGTGAAAAAAAATGGTATATTTTCATGTGCATATATTTATATATAACTCTGCATACGTGTTTGATTGCATGCATGCCAGACAGTTATCAAAAGTAATCCAGATGAAAATGAGTAGTCACTCATTCTTGAATGCCACATTACTTATTAAGCCTGAGAAACTGAGAGTAAAATGCTAACAAATGCTGTTAGAATATAGATCTGCTGAGTGTGAAACTAGGTCAACTGCTCCTTGCACTGAGTCACACTGGTGATTAGAATATATAATACATGAATGCTGAGAAACAAACACCACCAAGAATGATTCCAGGCATAGACTGGGGCATTTAAAACAGACCACAGGGTCTATCCACATGGTCTGGTCTAGAATGAGACTGTTTATAAAATTGCCTTAGAGAGAGTACTCCAAGTACATATTGTGCTACAGCATTGTGCTACTTGGCAAAACTCACCATGGTGTTCTAAGACCCACAGTCTCTCTAGAGTACAGAAAAGCAGGGCATCACTATCAGAGGTAACTTCACTTCCTCAGCACAAATACAGAAGGGATTAAAATTAAGTGATATGTGCAGTTACCATTGTACAATTTATTTTGAATCCTGGCCTTTGCATCCCTCACTGAACCACTAAACATAGTTTCTTTTTGGATGGGAAGAAGTGTAGGAGAAACTTTTTTTCCGAGGTGTCTATTGTCAATAATATATATCCCAAAAATAAACATCATCTGTAGCAAAACTTTCTTACCAGCTCATACAACTGGCCATGGTAGTCCATAAGGGACTAAAAAACCACTTACGTTTCAATGCTTGACAAAAATAGTAACGACATAGGTGAAAAGGAAGCCTATGAAGCAAATAACATTGCAGTTCTGGTTCCTGTGCTTACAGTTGTGTGCCATATTCAGTGATAGAGTGCAGCATGACAAAATGCTACTCTCTGGTGGAAAGGACAAGTGTGATGTACTTATTTTTCAGTAACAGAGACAAAAGAAGCTTTCTGTAATAGTTTCCATACCTGAAGCCTTTTTGCTGCACCAAACAGTACGCTAATGTAGTTACAGTAGTTAATTGCTTGGCATATTATGTGGCCTGTATTGCAATGGAGTGCCGTAGTATTTCTGTAATGAAGAGCTGGAAGCATTTGAGTTTACTTTCTGATATTTTAAGGTCAACATTTACTGAATATTTCCATCAACAACACAAGGAACTATGCCTCACTCCAAGAATCAGCACTTGCTCGTTACAATTTGAAATTCTTTAAAAGAGCCAGGGAGGAAGAAAACCAACACATCTACATGGCTTAAAATACAGCTGCCAATGGCTGAACTGAACTGGTATTTCAATTTTATTTAAGTTTTATGCAAATATTTGGTTTGCTTTTAAATAAAACACAAGCAGGTAGTCTTGGAATGGCTAGCAGCACTTCATCAAAGACACACCTTCAACAGTATCTATTACAGCAAAGATCATGTGTTGAGTCATCTGACTGTTTTGAACATTTTCTTGAACAGTCTTTTTTTTTTTTTTTTCATATTCTGATATCAATTTTAGCCATACTGGTCTTTTTTTAACCCAGTCTGCTTCAGATTAGTCTAATTGATTGTGCTTTACTTAGCTAAAACAATCTATCTTCAAAATAGATGTTTCTGCTTATTATTTTAGAAATAAAATATGTTGTTACATCACTAAGAAATTGCAGAAATTAAAAACAAATAACACACACACAGGCCGGTAGATGCATCTTAGCCACGCAGTTCCTACAGACTTAAGATCCACACAGTTTTGCTTTCTTCTTTATCTCATATCTTGCCTCAGTACTGTGGCATGTCTGCATGTAAAATTGGCCTTTTGCTTTTTTTCCCCAGTGCTACAGTGGAGCTCAAAAGGATTTATCTTCAGCCATTCTGGAGGTCAAGGAACTTTCTCCAGGCCATCAGTTCGTAGTCTCCTTTCTGGCATTCAATAGCACTTGTCCTATTTCCTCAAATTAAGATAGACATTTTGGTAACCAAATAGATTCCTCCATAAAAAAAGTATATTGATTTGCCATTTCAGCATTGGTGTAGTTGATTAACAGGACAGCCTGTTAAATTCTGAGATTATATATTTATCAAGCATGCTGAACATACTTTATAAGTGAAGTGCTTGCTGATGAAAAGGCATATATTATAAGATAACTACATATTTCAGCATGAAAGATGCACAGAAATTTTATTTTTTTTTCACATGCAGTCTTAAATAAAATAATGTGCTGGG
Source organism: Tetrax tetrax (assembly GCA_009806455.1). Classification (NCBI taxonomy): domain Eukaryota; kingdom Metazoa; phylum Chordata; class Aves; order Otidiformes; family Otididae; genus Tetrax; species Tetrax tetrax. The sequence goes on from WHYT01016448.1 coordinate 111,289, forward strand.
AAGAAAATCCAAAGTAGGTATGACTTACCAGGTACAAAATTTTATATGGGACATTGTCCCTATCAGCCATCTTTCCATGATTAGTTTTCAAATAACTTTTGTTTTGAATAAGTTATTTTAAAGTGTTAAAACATACTGGGCTGGGCTTGTGTAGTGGTGGGGGCTAGAGTGTCAGCTTCTGTGAGAAGCTGCTGGAAGTTACCCTTTTGTCCAGTAGACTCAGCCAGTTCTAGGGTGGACCAGTCGTTGGCCAGGGCCGAGCCAATTTGTGACAGTGATAACACATCTGTGATAATGTATTTAAGAAGGGGAAAATAAAAAAAAAAAAGGAGCAAAGAAGAAGCAAAGGCAGAGAGGAGGAGGTGCAAGGCTTGTGGGCCTTGAGGCCCTCACCCTCTGGCCTCCTGCTGGCCACCATCTGGGCCCAACTCAGCCCGGCCTGAGATGTGAGGAGAACCTGAGAGGGGTCTGCCTGAGCTGGCTGTGAAGAATTTCTTGTGAGAGGAACGGCTGCAGACGCCAAGGTCAGTGCAGAAGGAGGGGGAGCAGTGCTGCTGCTCCCGGCAGAGATTCCCCTGCAGCCCGAGGTGCAGCCCATGGTGAGGCCGGCTGTGCCCCTGCAGCCCATGGAGGCCCCGCAGGAGCAGGGATCCACCCGCAGCCCGGGGAGGGCCCCACGCCGGGGCAGGCGGGTGCCTGAAGGAGGCTGTGGCCCGTGGAGGGCCTGTGCTGGGGCAGCCGTTCTGGAGGGACTGCACCCCGTGGAAATGGACCCCACACAGAAGCAGTTCGTGAAAGACTATAGCCTGTGGGAGGGACCGCAGGCTGGAGCAGGGGAGGAATGTGAGGAGTTCTTCCCCCGAGGAGGAGGAAGGAGCAGCGTAAAGCGACGTGTGATGAACTGACCATAACCTCCATTCCCTATTCCCTCACTGTGAAGGTGAAGATAACGCAAAATGCAGTTAAGCCTGGGAAAAGGAGAGGGGTGGGAGGAAGTTGGTTTTGGTTCTTTCTCATTCTCCTGCTTGGCTTTTATTATTAATAAATTGAAATTGTTTTCCCCAAGTTAAGTCTGATTTGCCCATAAGGGGTAACTTCAATGATCTCTCCCTGTCCTTATCTCAAACCTCGAGCTTTTTGTTATATTATCTCTCCTCCATTCCCTCAGAGGCTGGGGAGAGAGAGTGAGAGACTGGGTAGCTTGGTCCTGAGTGGGGCTAAAGTATGCCACAAAATATGGGTTTTGTCAATATTTTTGACATTTTATTATATTTTGTATCAAAATATACTACTGTAATGAATGTTCATAATTTAGTAAACAAGCCTTATCAAAGGAAAAGTCACCATATACACACATGAACATAAAGATAATCAAGACTGTATGTAGGGTGCTGGGATTCATCTCAATTGCATGTTCCTGTATCTATTTTAGATCTGTCCTAAGAAATAGTTGTGATTGATCGATCTGTAGAAGGCATCCAGTTAGGGATGTTCTAATTCAGCTCTCCCAACTATTTTATGGATCTTTCTCGTTCTTTGCAGGCTTTAGAGCATTTATGCCACTCTGGGTAGCATTCCCCTTCTTGGAGCTCCCATTAAGGAGCTATGCTGTGCAAAATCCTAATCTATAGATTTTATATAATCTCAGATTTCCTTTACCCTAAAGCTATGTCTGCTCAGTCTTTCGCAGACAGAATTAAACTAGCTCTGTCTGCCAGTTGTGATCCAGCTTTGAGCTTGAAGTCAGTCTCTCAGCAAGACTTATTAACTTGGGCATAGCACTGTACTAACAGCAGTTTCCAATTGAGAGCTGGCTGGCATCCAGTTGAGCTGAAGCATAGGCAGAGACTTGGTTGGTCTGCAGAGATTATGTGGACTTGCTCTAAATATGCTGAAGCACTGTCTTCTCCCACATATTTGGTGTACAGACTGACTACCTTATCACAGAAGCAGCACCAGCTTGCTCTGGCCCGTAAGATCACTGCTTATCCCTGTATTTTTCTTAGCATAAGCAGCCCTTTTCAGCATGACAGTATTGTAGTCAATATTCATGGATGTTTTGGAGCACATGTGAAGAATGCATAAAGCATGCAGATTTTGCACACAACTGTAAAACAAGTTACTCAGTGCTACCTAAAAGTAAGAAGTACGTAATTTAAAATAAGTCCTGTGTGCACATCCATGTCTGTTTCCTCATTTTTCTGCAGCATTTTTTGGGCTTGAGTTCACATCTTTTTAGAAGAGAATAATTCTGTCTGGAGCAAGTCAGTAAGCCATTAAATTTTCTTTTCATCAAAAGAGTAGTTCGCACCACTGCCCCACCCCCCCCCCTTTTTTTTTTAGTTCTGTAGTGTCTCAAGTGCTCTAACATCACCCACTTATAATTTTGCCACTGTTGATTTTTTTCAGTATCTATTTCAGCCTGTTTTTAATCTCTGCTCTACAGAGAAGAAGGATATTCAGACAAATCTGAGCAAATTGTTCCACCTCAAGCATCAGGATGAGAGACAGATAGCCAGCGAGGGAGAGCTTCAGAGAGCACAGCAAGGTAGAGAGACGGTTATTTCACTCCAGGCCACACTGTGGTCTCCAGGAGAGATACTGACCTGACCAGATTACTGACCCTAACTGTCCTTCAGTAGGTGAGTCCAAAAAAGGTAGGATATTTAGCAACTCTTAAAAGGTCTTCACCTGTCATTTCTGACACAGTACACAGTATTTTAATGTACCACAAATAAAAGAACTGCACATATATTTTTGTATAGCTATAGCTCTGTATCTGTACGTTAAAAAGTCACTTGTGCTATGTGACCATTTGCAAAACATTGTAGCTTCTGTTACATGCATGAAGGCTAGCACACAGTCAAACAAAGGCTGTATTTAAAGTTTTTGCTTATGATATCAAACAGTTGTGTAATGGTGGTTACTAAAAGAAACAAACCAATGTGCAAAAACCAAGACAAGAGTTAAGCAAAAAAAAAAAAAAAAAATCTGTGGCATTCCTAAGGAGTCCAAAATGAGCAGTAACAAAGATAATACAAAACTGACAATAGTAAGTTGCCAAAATGCAATCCTTACATAGAGTCTCCATTATAATTATCTAATAATTTAACCAGGTAGGTGCCTGGACTGGTTATCTGCTATGGCAGAAAAAGACATTTATGTGAAAAAAAAAAAAATGGTCAGACTCCACTCCTTGGAAACTTTATACCTGAGAAGAAGCCACTGCCAACTTGTGAGTGGCAGTGAAATTTTCTTCCTTTGGCATTCAGTGAGAGTCCAATTGGCTCTCATTTTTCACTTTGCCTAAGCCTGAGGTTTGTCTGATTTATTCTGAATTCTTTATCAATTTCTTTGCCTCAAATCAAGGCAAATGGGAAAAGTCTCCCTGTGTGTGTTGTACTGCCTCCCATATACCGTGTTGACTACTCCATAGGAAGAGAAATAAGCTCCTAGCCTCTTTACAATTCTAGAACTTATTCTATTGCTGTGCAGTTAACATATGTAATTAATCTCACTCTCTTTAAATCAAGATGACTGAAGTCTGAAATGTCTTTTATTGATGACTAGAGTGCTGCTAAAAAAAAAGAAATACAGCTTTATGCTAAGCTAGAATTCTATCAAGCTAAAGCATTCTAGAAAGCTGGAAAATAGATGCTAGTGTCTCTAGAGTAAAGTCTGCAAAATATATTCTTTAATTACAGAGCCATTACTGTAGCTTCCCACTGACTTGAAGACACACAGGAACTGGTATGCTCATAAACAGAACTATTTTTACAATCACTTTTCTGACTATAACAATAATATAAGACCTACTGTATAAAAATGTACTGGAAAGTTAATTTTTCATTGACATGAAGTTTAATAACTAAAATGTTTCTCATCTAAATATACACATGTAAAGTAAACAGATAGACTAACAGACCCCAGCAGCATATTACTGATTTTTATACAAAAATGTATACATATGTACATTAAATGCATTAAAATGCCAAAAGAAGTATCTTGGGAATAGAAAAGAAAAAAAGACTGCAGTCTTTTTTGCAGACTATTTGTAGCAAGTAAATGAATAAGCCAACAATGTTACTGTCTGCAAAAAAAAAGAGAGATCTTTCACATGGCATATTTTTCTTCTCAATCAATTTTATTTCAAAAAGGAATTACAGCATTGATTTTATTGTTTTAGTTTGAATATTGCATGGATTTGTTACAAGGGTCCGAGTTTTTACAAAAAGTCAGTAATTACTTTCCTGTGCCACCATTACAGGGCTGTTTATCCATATTTGCCAATAAAGCCTAGCCATAAAGGAGAAATATTTGTTTCAGTTAAGCTACAATGAATGTAAAGAAGCAAAGGAAGAATAAGCACAAATATATTGATAGCTTTACACTGAGCTAATTCTGGAGGCAGCTATACCTTGGAGTGAGGCTGAAAATAACAGAGAAAATTGTGGCTTTTCTAAATTATTTTTCATAGAATCATAGAATCATAGAATGGTTAGGGTTGGAAGGGACCTTCAAAGGTCATCTAGTCCAACCCCCCTGCAAGAAGCAGGGACATCCCTGACTAGATCAGGTTGCTCAGAGCCCCATCCAGCCTGGCCTTGAACGTTTCCAGGGATGGGGCATCCACCACCTCTCTGGGCAACCTGTTCCAGTGCTCTACAACTCTCATTGTAAAAAATTTTTTTCTAATA
>WHYT01016448.1:118020-135727 GCA_009806455.1 Tetrax tetrax
GTTTATTCTCAGGTAAAAGAGTTGTCATCTTTCTTTTTTTTCGTCTACTTTCTCTTTTAAAACACTTCAGTCTTTCAGAGTATTTGCTAAACTAAGTCTTCTATAAAAGTTAGTTTTGATTCTCTGCAACCAAATCCCTCTTCTAGAGTTTCCATTTTGAGTGACTTTAATTTTGGTATAACACAATTTGAGAATAATTACTTTTATTCACTATTGTACTGGCAAGACAATTTAAGAAAGCCCTTGTCTCTTAGAACGTTGAATGCCTCGGTCCTATCTTATTCAACCTAAATTAGGAGTCCACAAACATGGCTGTTTCCTTTCATTACAGTATTTACAGTAGCTCAATGAGGTTGCTTTGTATTTTGTTCCGTGTAATATAGTTTACCAGAGCAGTAGGTGGATATCAGTGCACTGGAAAATGTGGTTTATGCTTGTTCTTTCTAGCACGTATCAGGCTAAAGCATTGTGGTCCAATGCACATATAGCGGCTCTGAAACCAAAACATTTAGCAAGGTTGAAATGCAGTCATACATGATACAGTGGTCTCATATTGAACATTACCTGGTTTAGGTGTTTTTTGAACCTCACAATGAGGTAGTCTTTGACCTACTGGTGATAGCTTGGTAGTTTGTGGTGTTCTGATTATCTGTTATTAAGTGATTGTTTCAGAAGGACTCTCGTTGCTGTTTCAGGGTACTGTAAGTTGTGTAAAAAAAAGGAGATGCTGTTTGAAAACTACTGCCGAGCTCTTGTGAGATCTGGAGACATAGTGTCATTAGTGAACTGTGTGAGACATTTGTGTGTGTGTGTGTTTTCCCCATCAGCCAGCCTAGGCTGGAGAACTAATATTGACTGTAGATATAATGGAAGTAGATACCTACTCTTATTTACCAAGTCTAGCAGTTGCAGCCAAAAGGTTCTTTGTCCACAGACAACAATGTAAATGTTTTTTCTATGTGCCATGTCATTACATATTTCACCTGCTTTCACATCAGCATCCTACAGATTCAGTTGGGTCTTTTTCTAGTATTTTTTCACTTTATATTTAAGATTACTCCCACAGTCAAACAATACTGTCTTAGAAAAGCATTGTATGTTGAAAGATTCCATTAGACAATAGAAAATAACAGCAGGTTGCTTTGAAGGGTAAGCCTATGATGCCAACACAATATAAACACAAATCCAGATGTTTCAGCAAGCTAATGTGAAGAAAGAACTCTATAGTCTTTATTTACACTTTATAGCAAATATTTTACTAGGAGGAATTTAAGAATGTTGACATTCCACCGCTTAGATGCCAGTCAGAACAATGTCCTGAATGCCAAAATGTCAACATTCATTGCAAAGTTCCCTTCACATCAGCGTGCTAAGACACACATCTGGCATCTTTCTTTCTCTTTTTTTTTTTCTTGCTGCTCAATATCATAGATATGAAAAAAAGAAGGCAAGATAATTCTCATTTCTCTCAGCCATCTGTGATCAGCTGTCTGTTCACCTATTTGGAAAAAAAAAATTCGAAACACAGAAGACAGTGTAACCTCAGGTGCACATATTATGTGCAAAAAATACATATTTATTGTCTGTACTCTGTAAGTCTTACATTCCATGTAGACTAGAGATTTACTTACTATAACCTCCATTCTTTATTATGATTTGTAATTCTTACAGAATCTATAATTCTGATAGATTATAAGTCAAATTCTTTTTATCTGCCTGCCTTTATTTTATCTGTATGATAATGTCATGGTCAGTACTGTAGGATGAAATCAATTTCATGGACACACATTAGGAAATAGTTGAACTGTATGCTCCTAAGCTATTAGAGAAACACTTTGATTTTGGCTCAAATCTTCATCAAGCTCACACGAAACAGTCATTCAGCTTTTCCAGGGACATCTAGTAGCAAATGAAGACCATTTTCTCTACCCAAATCTTTAGTGTTTAGAAGAGCATATGGCATTCCTGCCTTGCTCTAGTTCTACAGTATGAACTGAAAAGATTCTAGCGCTTATTCTGGGAGCAGATTTTGCCTTCTGATTTGAAGGGAAAGAAGGAACAGAAACTCCTTGTTTCTGTATGAGCTGTGAAAATGAAGACATGAGGCTCAGTGTCCTTGTCCAGCTTTTTATTATGAATTTATTACCTCTGTCTGTATTTCCCTGACTACTTGAAGAATCAGTTAATAATATCTGTATTTCTGAGGACTCACTATTCTACTTGCAAACAAAAGTAGAAAGAACCCCAAAGAATCAATTACTGTGTAGGTATAAATTATTCTGAATTATTTTGCAGGGCTCCTTCTTTTTCTAACTGTGGGAAATCTCCAGGAAGAAAAAGAGATTCAGCCATGATAGTTCAGGCTTATTTCTACCATTCTAGAAACAGAAAATGTTATGAGAAAGATCTACCTTTTTCTCCTTCAGAATTTAATTAACACTTGTTTTCCCTTCTGTGACAGTAGTTCAGAAAAAAAAATACAATGTAAAGTACTCTCTCATACGCAGAAATTTCCATGTGAACTATCAAAAAAACCCCGAACTACCCCTCAAAAACAAAGCAAAATAATTAAAACTAAACCCCATCACTTCATACCAACGATAACATTTTGATTTAAGATTTCTGATTTGGCCTACAACCTATCCCATAAATGCTAAGTACTAAAAGCAGACAGTTGGTCTCATGTGAAAAGAATTAAATAGTTCCATTTTTCTTTAAATAGAAACTGCCTGGATGCTTAAAGAGAATGTATCCCATTGTCATGGTTTTGGCAGGGATGGAGTTAATTTTCCTCTCAGTAGCTGGTGTGTTTTGGATTTCGTGTGTGAAGAATGTTGATAAACACCCTGATGATGTGAGTTGTTGTGAATGAGACCAAGGACACCGTCCTGCTTTCCAAGTCTCGCTAATTTGCAGATGCAGGAAGCTGGGAGAAAGACAGACAGAACAGTTGACCCAAACTGGCCAAAGTATTGGAGAGTATTCATGCATACTGGAGAGTATTCATGCCATAAACGTCATGCTCAGTATGTAAGTGGGGGTTGGCCAGGTTGGGTATCTGCCTTCCTGGCATCCATCTCTCTCACACGTTGTTAACTTCGTATATTTTAATATCCTTATATTCTGTTATTATTGTAGTTTTCCCTTGTTATTTTAGTAAATTGTCTTCATCTCAATCCACAAGTTCTCCTTCCTTCCCAATTCTCTTGGGAGTGAGAAACTGTGTGGTAATTCAAGCTAAACCATCACACCCATCTGATCCAGAACCCAGGACATGTAAGGATGTGATGCTTAGTGGCATGTTACACAATCACAAATTTGCGGATTACTTGAGCCACACTGTACAGCAATTAGGCAGTGTTCAGATGGTTTCAATTGAAAGTCTGTTTAGGTAAAAGCAGAAATAAGTAAGACTCAACTGAGCTGTGTATTGTAAAACCCCACCATGCTTCATACTCTGGAAAGAAAACACAAATTGTTACAGGTTTTGTGAATCAGGTATCAGCAGGAATACTGCTACATTTACTCATTGGTATACAGCACAGATAAATAATTAATAATCATAGAATCATAGAATCATAGAATGACTAGAGTTGGAAGGGACCTTCAAAGGTCATCTAGTCCAACCCCCCTGCAAGGAGCAGGGACATCTCTGACTAGATCGGGTTGCGCAGAGCCTCATCCAGCCTGGCCTTAAATGTTTCCAGGGATGGGGCTTCCACCACCTCTCTGGACTTATTGGCATCACAGTGACATGGTGGAATGGCTCCAATGACTGGCGTGTTGGAATGGAAGGATGCATGGTGCTTAGGAAGTACAGGAAGGGGTGATGAAGAGGGGGTGTTGCCCTCTATGTCAGCGACCAGCTGGAGTGGATGGAGCTCTGCCTGGGGATGGATGAGGAGCCAACCAAGAGCTTATGGGTCAGAACTAAAGTGAGGGCAGGGACAGGCAACATTATAGTGAGGATCTGCTACAGGCCATCTGACCAGGAAGACTGAGCAGATGAGGCCCTCCATAGACAGAGAGGAGCAGATCACAGACACAAGCCCTGGTCCTCATGGTGGACTTCAGCCACCCTGATATCTGTTGGAGGGACAACACAGCTGGGCATAAGCAAAACAGCGTTGGAATGCGTTGATGATAACTTCCTTTTCCAAGTGATAAAGGAGACAAGGAGGAGAGGTGCTATGCTGGACATTATTCTCACCAAAAAGGAAAGGCCTGGTGGGGAATGTGGAGCTCAAGGGCAGCCTTGGCTGCAGTAACCATGAAATGATGGAGTTCAAGATTCTTAGGGCGGTGAGGAGGGCACACAGCAAGCTCTCTACTCTGGACTTCAGGAGAGCAAACTATGGCCTCTTCAGGGATCTGCTGGGCAAAATATCATGGGATAAAGCTCCGGAACGAAGAGAGGCCCAAAAAAACTGGTTAATATTCAAGAATCATCTCCTACACGCTCAGGAGCAATGCATCCTAGCAAAGAGGAAGTGAGGCAAAAATGCCAGGAGAACTGCGTGGATGAACAAGAAACTCATGGAGAAACTCAAACACGAAAAAGAAGCCTACAGAGGCTGGAAGCAAGTACAAGTAGCCTCGGAGGAAGACAGAGAAGTCTTCCAAGCAGCCAGTTAGAAAAGCAAAAGCCCTGATAGAATTAAATCTGGCCAGGGACATCAAAGGCAACAATAAAAGCTTCTATAGGTACATTAGGGATAAAAGAAAGACTAGAGAAAATGTAAGCACTCTGGAAGGAAATGGGAGACTTGGTTTCATTGCCTTCTTTAAATTTCCCCTATTCTTTGGACAAAACAGGGGAATATGTGCAAAGATGGGCTTGTGTGTCCTCTCACTTTGTAAAGTAACTGTTAAAGTATGAAGAAGCATGTCAGTGAGGCTGACCCCCCTTTGTTTGATTCAATTTTTTTTACACATTTTCTTTTTTTTTCTTTTATTTTCTCTGCTTTCCCACGTCCCTCTGCTGGTCATACCTGCAAGGGAGTAGGGAAATTTTCTGAGCTTTTTTTATGTATTTGATATGACTATTTCTATTTTCTTATCTCATTGTTAAAGTTTACAAAGTATTTTTTATTTACAGGATTTTATTAAGGTCTTGGCACATTTGACATTTCAGCTTAAGGACCTGCTTCCAACCTCTGGCTTTTAGAAGAAAGTAATGCCAAGTTTCACACTTTTCAGTATGAGAGGTTTTTCTAAAATTAAAATGTGATTGTTTTGCAAATACAGAATTTACTGTAAAAGTGCTTTTAATTCCCATCTTGTAAATAAATAAAGCAAAGCAAAATCACATCAAAAGTTCTAGTGCTGTAGAATAAAACCTCAATCACATCTGTAACTGTAGATAGCTGCATTTAAAATTTCAAAATTCATATGACTATACACCTGCTTATTAAGTTCAGTCTCAGCACAGTACAATCTAACATGTGGCAGTAAAGAACAGGACTTATTTGGTAGTTATATTTTTATTTTAAATTAGCAAGTCCATTAATCTGTAAAGGTATTGTTTGTGATCTTGAGAATTACTTGCTAATTCTCAAGTACATTTTCTTTAGTGTTTTTTGGTTGTGGAGTCTACATCAGAACACAAGAGAGACAGTATTTGATCTCTGTGGAAAGATTTTTTACAGTTTTGTGAAGAATTCACAGCCTACAGGTGGATGCCATTTTATTGAAATTTGTCCTAAATAAATTTCTTCAAAATGTACTATAACTACTGAAAAGACATGTCAAATATATCTGGTTAGCAGAATGGTTACAGTGCACCTTCGCTTGCATTGCCTGAGTTACCAGCATTCTGGACCAAAAATATGTACTTAAGCCAGCCACCCCATCACTAGTTAGCATACTCAGTGTGTTTATGTCTTGGTTTAACATACTAACTTGGAGAAAGAACTGAGTTGAACCTTTATCTCAAAATGCAAATCAAAGCAAAATTTCTTAGGCTGTTAAAACATTTGGTAGTCTTTTATTCTTCTTCTTTTTTTTTTCTTTTTGCCTCTCTGCCTCCTATTTTTGACCACAACAAAAAATAGAAATGAACTGCAAGAAGACCTATCCCCTCCAAACCAGACTGGTTTGGATAAGCAGCTTTTGGAACCATCCGGTAGAACCTTCCCGACTTCTGATGTTTACCCGGAAGTACACACCCACTTTCATCCCCCTAGTTGCAGACATGACAATGCATACCCTATAAAAGAAAGTGCCACCTCTGTCCTCACAAGTCTTTAAATTTTCTTGTATTCTTTTAATCCATTAATGTGTCTTTCTCCCATCCCAAAGAAACTCTGCCCACCATTTTTAAAAATTCAGTTTCTTATTTTAAACCCTTTCAATCAATAAAAGATTCAGTCATTTTTCCTAGCCTCTCCAGATAGCAAAAAGAAAATAGAAGAATAAAAAGATCTTTCTAAAATGTTTATCCCACTTGATCCTTTCTTTCTCCTGGTAGCAATATTTTATCTTAGTAACAAATAGATGAAGATTTATACAGTCTTAAGTTAATTGTATAGTGGGTTTTCTGTACTTTTCTCTGTTCTTTCCTTGCTATTGCCATTGGAAAAACAGAGCTGTTTACATTTCCCTCTAACACTTGTCATTCCAGACCTGTCTTAAGGTCTATGGGTCCCAAAGTGCAGGGTCTAGATTTGAAATGTTCCTGTGGTGTGATTTGCACATAAGACCACAAGACTTAAACCTTGTTGTCCCTAAATACAGCTCTCTCTGATCCAGTTTCTACTACATTTTTTTTCTGTTTCCACCATCTTTCCCCCTCTTCTTCATTTTTTCAGCATTTGAGCTTCTTAATCTTTTTCCCCCTTCTCTTTCCATGCTCTTCACTGATGGAAATATTTCCCAACTTTTATTCTTCTGAAGAAGATTGAGGAACGGTCTGTGCAAATTACAGTCTGTTTCACATTGGGAATGGAGCAACACCACCCCAGGCAGTGGTCCAGGAAGGACTGAAGCCACCAAATGCGTGAGAACTCTTTAAAGCACAAAGAGAGAGCCAAGGGTATTCACCTCTGCAGCCTATGCCTATGCTCTGCAATAGATGTTCTTACAGAAATTAGTACCAGAGATACTTTTTAGCTGGAAACTAGACATCTTGGAGTGAACACATGATGGATTCTCTTGTGGCTTGTAAGCAGAGCCCTGAATTCAGGCAGTGCAGAAGAGCATCATCCCCAATGGAAGATTAGAATGGCTTTTGCCTCAGTAAGCTACAGTGGCTCTGAAATGTAGTGGGTAAGTGCTGTCTACTGGTCCATTTTCAGGATATATATCATCCGCACACCTGTGATACAGCTAAGATGCAAAGAAATAGCTGTCATTTTGATATCATTCAATACCTTCAACTTGCTTTTGGGTTGTGATATTTACCTGACAGTTCAGGCAGATCTTGATATTCTTTTTCTGTCACCATTATCTGATGCATATAAAACATTCAGGAGGAACTTTGGATTGGTAGGTTTGTTTAAGATGCAAGCAGAGGTCCCTGTCTCAGTATTCTTTTGAATTCTTCTCAGTATTCTTACTTTAGTCATAAACTGATCAATGTATCTTGTCCTTACATGCTGTTTTTAGAGACATAAATGAGTTGTTTTGCCTGTTGCCAAATTAAAAATATTCAAGATTCCCAGTCTTGAAGAAATGTGGGAAGTAATATGGTTCTCCCATTTAGCTATGAGCAGGTTGAGGAAGGAACTTGGTAAATCTGTGGCCTGCACAAAAAGTATAGGCAGAGTTTGTACAGGGGTTTGTTTGCAGTGTGTGTTCTAACACGTCAGATAAATATGGCACTTCCTTTTCCTTCACCACAAAAGTCCCTTGAAAAAGGATCTCTAAAAAAAATATGCTCCTAGAATCTTGTTCTTAACCATAAAGAAGATGTTTTTTTTTTTTCCTTTGTGAAAGGGAAATTGAGAGACCACGGCATCCTGAGGGTTAGGACAGCTAAACCAGAGTAATCCTCACATTAGTCCTGTTGGCAACTCCTTCAGTAGTTTTGGCAGCCAAATGCGGAGCCAGCCAGCAGCATGAAGAAATCCAGCCAGGAAGACAGCTACAGTCCCATATATCGATGCTGGAAAAAACGCATTCCAGAGCTTGGCGTCTGTGCTCCAGTGCTTGCCAAGCACACCCTAGGAGTGGCCACACATGTGCTGGCTTTCACAGCAGAGAAGCAGAATGAAAACAGGAGAGCTGTGTGAGCTACAGCACAAGCAGTAAGGAACACTCTGCCATAGTCCCTTTCTTTCTTCCAGAAAATGGAAGATTTTCCTGAGAAGTCGAAGTTAGAGCGCACATACTTTGCCTAAAGTACAGGGGGAATGTTACTTTTTTGTTATATCCAGAAATTTTGTTTTCAGTTCTGCTGAAACTGTTCTGACCTGTTATTATAGGTCATTATCTAGCTTCTCAGTTATCCCAAGCCATTTGCATGGAAATTAGCTGGATGAAAATGCATACCTGACAACCTGCAGCATTCAGACAACATTCCAAAAGCCTGCCTGGTGCTATTAAAAGGTAACAACTTGAACTTCCATTCAAGTTTTTACCTATATATGCATTAAAGATAATTCAATTAGATGCTGAGGTTTTAAAAAGACAGGAATGGTTGTACTATTTGAGACTAAGGAACGTTCTGGTATTTGGGCTTAGACTGGTATCCTGTCTCCAACACCGACCATAAGATGGTGGCGTCCATCTGGTATTGTCTGTGGAAAATTCTGACTTAGTGTATGAATACACTCTCTTAACTTAGTTCTGCTCAACTGTTAGGGACAGATGTATGCTCCTCAGCTTAGAAACCACAACAAGCTTTAAGCCAGAAACTATTATCAGCTATCAGAAATTGAGAATGTATCAATAAGACCAAATGACAGAGTAACTGATGATATTCAACAGCATCTACTGAGTTCCCCCCCCCTATAGAAGTGGCTGTACCGGGTGAACTGGGAAACTATCCTGGACTAATCCAAATTGCAGTCTTTTTTTTCAGATTGACCAGAATCAGAAGCTGCTACAGTTATGTAGCACTGTAGAAATCCCAAGTAGCAGTAGCTCCATAGAGCAGTTTAAGGAGCCTACTGCAACTTTTATGATCCATCATGTTACTAAACTGTTGAAAACTAGCTCAGCTACTGAAACATCCAGGATCACAAAGATATAATGATGGCTTAGAGGACAACTTTCATCTTCTTTAAGGAGTTACAGCTCCTGTGTTGCACCTGTAAGAAACATCAACTTCAGCTGATTTTATGAAGCGTATTAGATTTATGGATACTTCCTGTCAAGCAACAATGATGACAACTGTCCTTTACTGAAAAATTGAAAAGTAAGTTTGCTGTTGGCAACCTTAGACTTCAGCATCATATAAGGATTGCATTACATCCCATGAAGGATAAGACTGACTTTCTGTCATATATAAGGAACATTCAAGGGCTAATCACTGTAGTTAGTGATCGACAGAAGTTCTGATGTCAGTTCAATTTTAAAAGAAAAATAATGACAGGATCCATGTAATCTCAAAGAAATAGTTATACCAGACACTCAGAAAAGCAGTTCATGAAATCTCACCATTTCCTGGGGATGAATTTGGTGTTTGCATGAAGATTATTTTTAGATGGTTTATTACTTCAATAAGCTTGAGGGTTTGGTGGGGGTGTTTTTTTTTGGTTTTTTTTTTTTTTTTTTTTTTTAATACAGACTTCTCTTTTGTTCTGGAACATTACAAAGAGTTTTGTTAAGAATGCAGTCTCTGGCTCTCCTACTCTCTCTTGCAGTCAGAACCACAGACAAATCTCAGTGTGAACTTGATGTGGTATTTGCAGCACCACCAGGATGAGCTGAAAATGTATTTTTGTGTCAGCAGTACATACATATAATACAAAATATATATTTTATCAGAAAAAAAAAAAAGTGCTCTGTTCATCTAGGAAAATTAAATTGTTCCAAAGATTTAACCTATTGTAATAGATTCTTCAAACATATCACTGCTATTAGCAAAAAAAAAATACAGGCAAGAAATATTTCTCCTCAGTACTGATTTATGCTCTGTCACCTATAAATTCTCAGCATTGTAAGAGACAGGAAAACATAGTAAGAAAGCATGCTTCAGGTACATTTTCAAGTGGAATACCTGTCTGGGAGGTGATATTGAAACGAGGACTACCATAACAGGATGGTGTCAATGTACACTGTCTTGTTGAATACATCCTTAGGTGAAATGTGAATGTGATTTGTTGGAAAATATTTCGAAAATGCAGAAGTTGTTTATAGCCTGTGGCTTTCATTGACTACAGAATGTATGACTGAGATGGCACCCAGTCTTTTATTGTTCTTGTAAAGCCACAAGCCTGCCTGGCTTGTCATGCTCATAAATGACCCACATGTAAGTAATCACTCAGTCCTCCATTCATATCTGGGGATGGGCTCTCAAGTTTAGAACAGCATACAGTGTCACTTCTAGAATATACATCAAAACACTATAGTGGTTATTTAGCAAGCTTCTTTATGTACAAGTTCAGGAGATTGCTTCACAAGTAGCACTGAGAACATTTCAGTAGAACTGACTACCTCAGCAAAAAGCCTAAATTAATTTTTATGTCCCAAGATATTTCTACAAGACTAATCAAATTCTTGTTAGTTCTTTTCAGTCATGAAGAAAGCCTGAGACAATTAGTCCCTGACAATAGACATCAACTCACATCCATGGAATCTGGAGAATTTCTGAATGGAAGAACTATTAAATACAGACATACTTCTATTTACTTTCCTCAAGCCAACAGGGAAACCAAGCATTTTAGGCAATTTGTGAGAGATGGTTGCAAATTGCTGACCTATGAGGAAAATCCAGAGGCTGGTTACTTGTTGTAGGTTAGTGTCAGTGTCAATGCTGCAATTAGTTTTCCTTAAAAACTATTTATTCTGTGACAGATAGAAAGATAAATTAAAATATTCTGAAGTTTGTATTTTTGAATACAAAACATCTAAGCCTACAGTGACATCAGATACTTTTCTTGTATTATAATGCCTCTAATAAGTTGCGATTTACACACAAAAAGTGAAAAATTGAGAGTATATTTGATGAGTAAAACAGAATATCAGAGAGTTATTTTCAAATGTCCGGCATATTGAAAAACAATTTTCAAATTGCTTAGATAGCTCTAGATACTCTTCTGATGAGTACAGCTTGGGCATAAATAACACAGCCATAAAGAAATAAAACTATTTTCAGAGAAAGAGGAAAAGCATAGTGCTTTGTTAAATGCAGAGGAGTGAAAGTCATAGCTAAAACTAGCCAGTTGCAGTGATCTTACAAAGCGGAAGCTATTATGGGGAATCTTATCTCCTGGCAGGTGATATTATATGTGCTTATTCACCAACTTCTCAAATATCTTTCCCGGAAGAAAAGATTGTCTGATTTTAAGCAACAGTGCTAGTCTGTCTTGAGTGCTGTATTTTTTGTGTTCTTCCAAATAGTCCTGGGAAACATCCATTCTCCACACATACTCCCTAAAAACGCCTAGCAGTGAAAATATGTTCTTACTCTGTGCTTTCATCATAAAACTATTTAAATCTCTCTTTTCTGGATAAACTTTTCATTAAACAGGTAGTTTAGAACATAAAGCTGCTAGAATAAAGCAAATATGTTTTAATCGACTTTTTACAAGGATAGAGTTGATATAGCTACATTCCAGTTTGCCAGGGAAAATATATTTTCACTTACTCAAAAGCTCCAAGATTTGGTTTATACTATAAAAAGCAGACAATTGCCTTGATCATAGTAACCAGTCACTTTCAGAATCCACTTGCTATTTTAGATTTATGAGAGGTAACACTCACAAATACTATTTAAGATTAAGAGGAAGAAGCTGTTCTTTATAGTATAAAGGAACTGATCACAGCAGCAACAAGATATTTACAAGCAAGAACTGGCTCTAGTTTTAATGCTTTTTGGGTTTTGTTTTGGCAGAGTGTTTGGATCCAAACATTGCACAGAAGCAGTATGAATGAGAGACATGTTTTCTGTCCTTTTATGCTTAATAGGATCTAGATGTACTTTTTAATGCCACTGTACCTTATTAAAATAATACAGTGTACATAGTCTAGAAGTACCTTTAGACTTGTAATGCTTTTTGGAGGTTGCTGAGCATGTTTAGGTGTTAGGTGGCATGGCATATCTCACTACAAAGAGCTGTGACAGATTATTATCAGAGAAGGTGTTACTTAAAGGATTTTGCCTTTAATTTTAAATTTTTCTTAAAATAAATTATATTCCCATATTCTTTGAGCACAACTTAGGCAATTACAAAAATTACTTGTGTTCTGCAATTTCTATAAATAATAGATTGCTTGTCCTCTGCCTTCTGGAGAATGTAAAGACATCTGGACCTGATGGAGAATAAAACCGTGTAAATCTGAACGTAAGTAAATGTAAATGATATCAAAAAGGATGTTAACACCTTTGTGCAGCTGCAGTCCTGGTCAGTCACAATTTTAAATTTTCCTATATGATTACAGGGTAGTGTTTACGGAACTTGATTGTTAGCAGATTAGGATTTGACAGCCAGTGAATAAAAAAAAAGATAAAGTAAGAATGATTTTAAACCTCTATAGTTTTTTTTTTTTCTTGTTTGAGAGTTTCAAAAATCTGTTTGGAATATGTCCTGTAGAAGTGGAGATATGAAAGAATTGGGCTTTAACTTCCACTTAGTATAATGCAGTACTATTAATGCGCTTTACTGACTGAAAAATAATAGCTCAAAGAATTCAAATTATCTTGCTCCAAGATGAAAAGTGAAGCAAATGTCAAGTCCAGTTAATCTTAGAAGTTAAAATGGTGTGTGGTCGCTGTATGTTGCCTCAGTGCACATTTAGCTGGCTATATCATAGAACCACCAGAAAGTTTTGCTTAGATGACAGACTGTTGGAAACTAAAACAGTTAAGCTATTGGGGGTCAAAATACAAAGGGATAGTGCTAGTGACTTGCATAGCCATGCCTCCATCACAGACATGAGTCAACGTTATCTGCATCTTATAGTCAAAACAACTGCCAAAATCCTTTTTCTGTTTTGGGGTGGGGTTTTTTTTGTTGTTGTTGTTTTTGTTTGTTTGCTTTTTTTTTTTTTTTTAATAATAGAATCCCATCCTTGCACAATTTGAAAGGAAGTTAGTTGTGTCTACAGGGATAGGTTGTTTTAATTTTTTTCTTAGCATGAAATAATTGCTTAAACGTAAAATTAAATGTCACTGGCAGACATGACCTCACTTCTCAAGTGAATCCTCCCAGAAATGTTTCTTGCAGCCATCTGATAAATAATGGAAAGTACAGAAATTGTGAAAGATTATGGTATCTTTTTCTCTCTGTGTAATGAGAAAAATAGATATCTCTTAACTCTTCTGGTGTATTGACAGTAATTTAAATTGTATTAAATAATATGAGGCAAAACAGCTCCTGTAAGACTATTTTTCTTTTCTGGATATATTCTGGGAAGGTGCTAAAGAGCAAAACAATCTACTATCTTACGTAGTTTCTATAAAAGCAAAATGGTTATATAATTAACAGATCAGCTAGATTAGATCTTCACTATTACAGCTCAGTTATGATAGCTTACAGTTGCAGTAGCTGATAGGCATACAAATTTGATATGGAATTCTTTAGAAATTCAGCAGCAGCTAGCAACTTTCATTTCATTTATCAATTAACCATTAGTACTAGTTATAGGTTATTAGTTAAGCAGTGATGGACAGAATAATCTGGTAACAAAAGAAGACTTTCCTTCTCTTAACCTCCTATCACCTGTCCCTCAGATCTTGTTTATTCAGCATTTGCTTTCAGCCTTTCTCAGATTCTAATCTCTGCATTTTCCCGGATGAATTCAAGCCTATGAGCAATAACTTGTTGTTAGTTACCTTGGATAGATTTCACAGACTGCTAGCAGAGTGTCAGCAAACAACAGAAACCAACTCTATGCACATATAGAGTGAAGAAAGGGGGATCTTCGTCAGAAAAACAGATAGGATATGCTTCCTACATATGTTAGAGAAGGTTAACTAAATGCAGTGTTTGATGCAAAAGAACAGTGCACTTCAGGTAGATCTGAGTAATCCCAGAAATGTCAGTTCCAGTTTTGGGTACACACTAAGGCTCAGGTTTAACAGCATATCATCCTTTTTTTACAAAAATTCTTTTTTGTCTTGGCACAAGTGATGGTGTTATTCTGCTTTCTGATAATTGTCTCTGAGGAGAGACTCAAGACAGTCTCTCTGTGTTTAATAGTGTAATATTTAAATGATACAAAGGTGTTAGCAAACACAGCTTTCACAATTAATTTGAATCTCCTGTTCTAAGCATGGAACAGATGATCTCTGCTTTTATCCCACAGTCCTTGTCAAACATTGAAAGGCTTAAAAAACATACAGCAAAAATGCAAAGCACAGACAGTCATAAAAGAGCAACAAAACATACCAATTGTCTAGCTGGAACAAGTCTTTAACATAAAGGTCTACTTACAGTATGTCCAATACAAAATGACAAATTTAATAAATTGCAAAGTATGTCATTTCTTTCTAGAAGCAAAACTATTATTTACGTATGTAGTTGAGTCACAGCCAGCCTATCTTTCCTAAATCAGAGCAGGCAAAGTGCTATGGAAAATCCAGCTATTTAAATTCTACAAGTTAGAAAATAGAAGGACTTATTCTGTTTTTCTCTCCATCTTCTCCACTAGTGGGTCTCTTCCTGAAGTTCAGTCTACATCTTCCCCTTTCAGTTGCATCCTGTTACTTCTAGTTACACGCTTATCTATGCCACTAGTGATTACAAGGTATTCTTGATATTCACATGCTTCAGGTATTTACAGACTCTTCCCATATTTTCCGCTTAGTTAATATGTCATATCTTTTGTCACAAGTCAAGATTTAAGTCCTCAAGACATTTTTATCTTAATTTCCCCCCTTCGATTTCCTAGTAGCTTTCATTCCATGTATGTATTGAGTTGATTTCATGATTTCAAGAGCAGTTATAGTAGCTACATTGAGAAAAAATAAACTTACTTTCTTTACAGTCTACTGCCTTCATATGTGAAGGAGCAACACATCCTTGGCATGTTTGATTTTTTGTGATCAAATACCTATCCAGCATAATGACAAGGTTCAGGATCAGGAAGTCACATGAGAATGAAGAAGAGCTTAGCAAAACAGAACGCTGAGCATGGAGGGTAGACCTAACAGAAAAATAAACTCTTGATCTAAGAGAGCCTCTAGTACTTACTCATTGCTAACTGTCCAAAAAAGGGGCCTGTTCCTGAAAACATTAACATCAGTACAGCTGAAATCAAAGGAACATAGTATTGACATAACATATTTAATAGTGCTTTTCAGCCTTTGACATGACAACCATAGTGCATCCACTCCAAAGGATTCAACAGAAACACATGCATGGGATTAAGCTGGCATATAATTACATGTTTTCACACTACATAGCAACTATACAGCTAGTATTGTATATTGTTCTATATTTGCAAAACTTGCTGGCGAGGACTTTCAAAAGCACCCAGGATAACTTTTACTGGGTACTTCTCAAAATCCATCCTACTGAGTTGGTTTATATTTGCCTATTAGTATAATAGTAATGCAGTGGTCTTTTTGTGAAGCCAATGTGGAGCAGATGGCTGGCACAGAAATTAGGCCAATGTTAAAAAGTCATTCCTAATTCTTAATTCATTCCCACTCTGAGATACCAAATGTATTAGCAAAACTTATTTTTGGACAATATTTTAAAGTGAGGCTAACATGAAGTTGCAAACATGGTATAGTTTATAGTTTATAAAGGTACCGTTTATTTTCTTTTTTGTCCAGAGCTAAAGTTGGAGCACAGTATTGCTGGTAGAGTTCTAGTGGCTGAAAAGAGCAGAACAGCTACACCAACATTGCATGTTCCAAGTGTCATGTGTTAAGTGTTATTTAAGTTACAGAGAGTGCCAGACAGAAGAAAGTCAGACAACAGCTGTACAAGGTTTTTAAGGCCTCACCATAAAGGAAAGGTGTCCTAACAAAACCAAACAAAACCTTTCCAGTTAAAATAATCACAGAATCACAGTAATTAGATCATCTTTTCCACTACCCTGTCAGTCTTTGCTCCAGTCTAGTTCTAAATGACTCAAGCAAAACAGTTTCCCTTCATAAACTGTTCCACTAGTAGATTTCTCAGGAAATACCTCTTGGTGTTCAGTTTAAGTTCTCTTTTCAATGAAGTTTGTTGTACCATTTCTGCAGGTTCTTTCTTTCATTTTTTACACCATTAATTTCTTTCATTGTTCATAACATTCAAGAGTTTTCAGAGGAGTATCGTGTTCTTATCTTACCCCTTTAGTTTATGGTTTCTTCAAGTCTATCTATAACTTGTATTCTAATCTCCCCCCAGTATGGGATGCCATTAATAACTGACTTGTCAATGCATCATCTGTCCAACTTCTCGCTATGTTATTAAGAAAGTAGTAACTCTGCATAATTTACAAAGAATAATCTGTCTCATACTATAATATAGTGACTTATTAGTTACGCATATTAAGATGTTAAAGCAGCTCTGACTGCATAACCTCTTGTAAAACAAGATCATATTTGTCACAGTGTTTATTCAAATGGGTGAAATTAATCTAGTAGGGTTTTCAGCAAAATATTCTTCATAGCGCTTGAGGTCTCTGTGGGTACTGCAGGGATTGACAGTCTATTCTCTGCACAGTGTAGATGTTACTTGTACACCCATGTGATGGTAGGAGTTAGAAAAAGAGGTTGTAGTAGATAAAGCTACAGATCGATGATATGTATCTAAATTTAACAAAATCAGTAAGAATTTATTTTTTAAAGATGTTTACATAGTTCAATTTCATTGTATCATTTTTTTTTAATCATTGATATACCAACATCTCGCAATCAACTTCTTAGATACCTTAAAGTAAGAGTCAAATACCAGATTGAATGCTTTTTCAATTAGGTGACTTTTGACGTTAATATTTATCTGCTACACATCAGCTATGCTTAGGCAAATGATGCAAAATTATCACTCCCTGATGCATGTTCAAGTATGTTCATAGTAGAGCACATCAAAATTTTAACACTTGATTAATGAATAAATGTAGATCTTCTTTTAGTCTGCTGCTGTTGTGGTTTTGTTTAGTGAGGGGGGCCTAAGGTGGCAGCTTCTGTAGGAAATTGCTAGAAGTCGCTCCCCTTTGTTCAGTGGACTCGACCGGGCCTAGGGCGGACCCACTGCTGGCCAAGGCTGAGCCGATTGGGAGCAGAATGTCCCGTGATAGCACCTCTGCGATAACGTATTTAAGAAAGGGAAAACAGGAAAAAAAGAGAAGAGAAGATGTGACGAAGCTGAGCAAGGGCAGAGGCCCGGGGGGGGAGGCGCAGGCCTCTGGGGCCTTGCAGGCCTCACCCTCTGGCCTCTCGCCAGGCGGCCGACTGGGCCCAAATCAGCCTGGCCTGGCTGCAAGAGGTGGAGAGGAGAGAAGATGGGATGAATAACGTGAAGAGATCCTGAGAGGCTTTTTGAGGCTTCTGCCAGCCCGTTGTGAAGAATGAACTTTTCTTGTGAGAGAAACAGCTGCAAACACCAAGGTCAGTGAAGGAGGGGGAGGAGTAATGCGGCTCCTGGCCAAGATTCCCCTGCAG
>WHYT01016448.1:141719-170290 GCA_009806455.1 Tetrax tetrax
TTAAGTTATTTAACTGAAGAATAAATCATGCCAAGCTTGATCATGTATAACAAAAGGTTTATGTATGACTACTGAAATTAAATACAGTTCTTCTGAAGGACAGTGGCTGAGTCCTTTTAGCATTGCAACCTTTGGCGTGCCTGAACTAGAAATTTAAAATGAAAAACATCCGGAAAGCCTTTTAAGTACTCCTTAAATGCCTCAATGTCCTCTGCATCCAAGAGTGGCAAAATAAAACTTTATCTGCTTTCCGAAACTCACTTGCAAGTGAGGGAATATCGTAAGAAATTGTGTAACACTTTTTGATCAAGTAATTATTTCCTCATGGAGTATTTTATTGCATTAGTATGTAATCTCCATTAGTAGCTAGAAGCTAATATTTTTTCTCCATCACTTTTTTTTGACAGCCAACTGTCCCTGGAAGCTAACAGTTGCAGTTGATGTTTATAAACTCTCAAAATTTGATGGTTGTATTTGTTTTTCAGCAGTCACTTTGCATACACACACATAAAGTATTGTGGTACGCCAATACTCTCACAGAGTTTACAGAAAACAGTCAAACAAATAATGAGCTATTCCTCTTTTGGCTATGCAGTAACAGGGTCTCTGAGATTGGTCAAATCATTCATTTTTAAAGCAAAATGTCCCACCTAAACTGTGAGGGAAATATCTTCTTTTTATAGAGGAGTGTTTGTATGAGAGACAATTACATGTAAATGCTATATCTCTGACCAGAGACCTGCTTTCCACTCAGTTTCTGCTATGAAATATTTAGTCAGCTTTTCCTTTAACTCTACGAGAGGACCATTTTTCTTATAAGGTCCCAAATTTGCCTTCTATATTATCTGCAGCCCAAACCATGTCAGAAGTACAGAACAGTTAATCTCTGCAAAGGCTGTAATCTTTTCCTGCCTACAGACCACTAAGCCTAGACAAAAAACTCTGGGAAAATCTAGTAGGCTTCCAAAAAGAACCCTTTTCTTTCTTCTTTCTATCCCCCCTAAAGTCTTTAAGGCCTGTCATGAAAGCTAGGTGTTTCTAAGTGGTACCTTACAAGGACTCCTCACTTACTCTGCAATAAAGCAAACATTTTCAATTTATATAGCTATTAATTAATTTCTTCCAATTGCTTCCTTGCAAGTGCAAATACAGAATCACAGTGCAATGTCAAGTTTTAATAAGCAAAAGAGTAATACTGCTATGAATTTACGTCAGGCATGCACTTCAGTGTAATAGTACGATTAGGCACAATAGGAGCTTTCTTCCTGTCAGGTTTAGCTTTTTAGACATCTGTCTGGATTAAAAATGTTGCTTTCTTCATAACTGAAAATGGTAGCCTCTAAATATTTGTTTTCTAAGGTTCTTTGAATCAGCATTAAGAATCTTCTTTTTTGGTGAGACAAAAGAGTGAAATGGGAGGTGATCACTTTAACCGTGGACTTTATAAGCAACTAGCCACATTTCTCTAAAAAGAACTCCTTAAAAAATTACATTATGTGTTTCTAATGGTGAAGGAACTCTGGGATGTGCAGGGTTTCCTAGCTTCCCTACCTCTTCACATAAATAATTTTCCCAAGTCTTCTAGGCTTTGCTTTCTATGAAAGTCTTACATAACATATTAAAGGACTACTAGGGCTCCATAAAAACAGAACAGTATAGGGTATTACAGATGGAACAATATGAACTGGTATCACTAGCTTTTGTTTATGCTTCCAAACTATATTTACTTTCAGGTGTTCTTTTAAATCTTGCATATGCCTCTGTATGTTTGTGATTGACACCACCATAAAATAAAAACTATCATCACAACATGGAAGAATGCCTTAGATGACAAAAAAAAGGAAAGAATCACACACAAACTGTGTAACTTCTTTTTAAAAGAGCCCTTCATATCAAAAAAGTATCGGTCTACAAAGTCACACAAAAAAAAAGCTTAGCTTTAAAATGAAGAGTGGGTGTGATGTCACTGATCTGAATGGAAAGTGAGAGGACTATTCCCAAAAATTGATTCTGCTGTTGTTGATGTCAATAAAAATCAAACTATCCCCACTGAACTCAGTATTAATATACTCTCCAAATGAACTCAGAATTCAGTCTTTTCCCTACACACAAATGCAATAAAGGTTTTTTTTATTTACTTTGTTTTCTATTTTTGGCTATGGTTTCCCAAACAAACAGAGCTGATCTTCTGTCCCCTTCAACAAAATGAGAAGTGTAGCTAAGTGGTGAACTGCATCGTCTGGACTTTTATAGGTTGCTTTTTTGATCACTGAACACAATTAAAATTAAAACCAAAATTTGTCCAATCATACATACTGAATTCCCCTGACAAGTTTGACATAATTGTATAAATAAAATCTACAACTGTTGTGTGCTTACGGAAAACATTTCTATTATGAGAAAAACAAAAAGCCATATATGGCAACAATGCTATAACAGAATACCTTATGCTTAAAATAGGCATTTCTAGCAGTAGCAAACATTAAAAACCCACACATTGTTTTCTTTATTTTCCTTGCATATAGGCAATATTGGAAGTTGTGTGAGAATAAATATTATTTTGGGTTTTTAAGAATGGAATACTTCTTGCCCACTTGCAGGAAGTCTTAGTATTGCTAGAGATTCTGCTGTTTAGAAAACAGTGCTGTAAAGTGTGAATTGACTTAGTTGACCCAAAATTTGAATGGGAAAATAGTCTAAGTACACAATGTCTTATCTAACAGAAGACATTGCCCCTATTTATCCACCTTTCTTTGTCTATTTATTCAGACCATTTTACCAACATCACACTGTTATAGTGTAGGTAAGGCAAATTATCCTTAGAGTGAGTAAGCAAGATTTTGTTTACTTAGAGGATCTGTTCCTCTGCCAGAGTGTGTTTATCTCAGAATCAAAAATTAAAATCAAAGAATTAGAGACAATAAGGGAGTTGTAAGAGCTCAGAATATCTCATCTAGAAAACATACAAATGCTGAATACAGCGGTATTTTTGTTTATCATCTCCTCTTCATTAGGCAAGTCTATGAGTAAGCAATAGCTAGCATATCCTTCTTAAGTGCAGAGCAGCATTTGCAAGAGTTCGTCACCAATTTGAACTAACATAATGATGTTTCAAACTACTAAAAATGTCAGTTACTAAATTGTGCTTTGTCACAGCTGCATATATTTAGAGTTTCTCCAGTCACAGCTGCATATATTTAGAGTTTCTCCAGTGACGATTTGAATTACTCCAGTTTGTATTTGAAACAGAGTTTGGCTTTACCTTAAAAGCAACACTGAAGAGGCAATAGGAAAGCTGACTGGTATGCACCATGGCCCTATATCCCATTGGAATGTCAAGCGCCCTAGAGCAGAATAGGTACTATAGAAGTGTTAATTATGGGGATTATCTATGGAGCAACAACACTGCCTTCTTTGTTTAAAAAACCTGATATGCATCTGTTGACATCAGCAAGCTCTTCAATTAGTAGCAAGAACTTTTGAAGGGTGTTTTGTAAATTAAAACTAATTTTCTACACAACTGCATAAAACATCAATGAAAAGATTTTTACATTTTTACCATTTTACAAGTAGGCAAGGAAATAACTGTTAGCTATTTTTTGTTTTTATAGGGCGGCTATAACACAGCAGAGAATGACTAGCATTGTCATAGTTTAGTCCTGCTCAGGACCAAGCTGTGCAGTCTCTCACTAAACCCCCCATCCTCCTTTACCAGGAGAACTGGTAAAGAAAAGAAGGCAAAACTAGCAAGTTGAGATAAAAAAAAAAAAAATGTTTAAGAGAATAACAGAAGAAGACAAAACAGAGATGGAAAACAAAGAAACAAAACTAATAACAGAAAATACTGAAGCATGTAATTTACAGTACAATAGCTCACAGCAGATCCTGATGCCCAGCTCCCTCCCAGTTAGAAAAACCTGCCCCTCAGCACAGCCCCCACACTTTGTCACATGGTGTGGAATGGCCCTTTGGCCAATTTGGGTAAACCCTCCCAGCTGTTGGCTCATTAGTACCCTATCCCAGCTGGGTCCCCTAGCCATAGGTGCCACCTGCTCCAGCTCCTCTCCCATCTCAGGTGAACATTAACTCTACTCTAGCCAGAACCAGGACAAGTATGTAAAAAAAATCCGACAAAAAATGTAAGGTGTTTTTTCCCTTATCTGCAGCTGAATTGTTTCTGCAGTCAATTCAGAGCAAAACTACATATGCACAACCATGTACCAGCCACATTGATGTACCTAAATGTGTAAACTTCAGACTTTGATTTGTAAAGAAAACACTCCACTTCGTATTACGAGTTCCTACATTCTTTCCAGAGGTTACTACTTATAAATGACTTATAGTCTTGTTTTCTAACCTGGGATATGGAAGAATTGCTGTGTTCACTGGCTACCCTCTGACTATAATGCAACACCTGAAATGAGAACAAGGTGGAGTGAAAGGTTAGCAAGATAATTCTTTCTTTAAATTTAGTTATTATTGTAAACAATCACATTAAAATACACTTCTTGCAACAAGGAAGAAGGGGTCAGATACATCTCTGAGTATGTAAAAGGCTGCAATATAAAAGAGAGAAAATAATTCTCCTGACCAATCTGAAAAGAAAAAGAAATGGCCTTAAATTGGAAAGATCTAAATTAGGCACATGGAATAATTTTCTACCAGTAAAAAAAATAAATGTGTGCTTTAATCTCTGTGGACAAATGAGAGAAGAATTTTCTGGGAATGTATTTCCAAAATACTTATTATTTAAAAACAAACAAACAAAAATCTCACAAATTTTTCTTGTTGTTATCCCTTACTTATGAAATTATACTTTAATTTTTGCTTGTGTAGTACCTCACCTTGCCACCCTTTTTTATGTTCAGTAGTTTGTATATGAATTTATTACAGCAAGAGTTCAGGAAAAAATACCAGAAAAGTATTTGTTATTAATCAAGATTTATAAAAAGGATATTAAGCAGGAGTTGGGGCAGGAGAGTACTGCTTTTAGGTTTTACATTCCATTGGTTGTTTCTTATCCTTATCACAGTAAATAACTGTGTGGCACCAACATTCCTTAGGTATTTGTAAATGACTGAAATGAGTCTAAAGTAATATCTTCCTCCTCAGTGAATATCCTAATTACTGTGTACTATAAGAGTTCAGTCTTCTCAAGCATAGCAAAGAATGCACAGTAGAGCACTTTTACAAGAAGTAGTTTGGCAACAGAGACCATGTGAAATGGAACAGCTTTCAGCAGACTGACAGATAGAAGTGTTTGTAAATGGCTGTGGCATTCATCTCCTTTGAGAACTCCATCTTTTTGGCTTTGTTTTATTGCAATATATAAAACTTGATGGAGATGTTAATACAGAATCTGAAGTGCTGGGACAGCACTGATTTTCTTCTATACACAGACGATCTCACATCTGCTATAAGATATGCGTTGTTTATGTCAGCATAGAAGAAAGTGATGGAAAATAGCATTTGATCTAAGTGCTACTTTCAGTGAAGTTATTTTTCCCACTGAACTTAATACTAGCTTTGATTTAGTTTGACTTACCTAAAGTACCTCTGTACTGTTTTACAGCAAAAGCAAGTGGTAAATTCTATAAGCGGGAAAGTAGAGAATTACGTCTGTGAGAACATACAGGCTTAAGCAATTTTAGAGTCAGAATTAACATCCTGTGGGTATCATGTTCACACTTTGGATGCTCTGAAAACAATTGTTAAAATTCCAAGCTGTTTAAAAGTGTTCAAGCCAGAAATGAGGACTTGTACACAAGACTTGGAATTACAATAGAACCCAACATTTCCCACATGATTTTGCTTTTATGATGGCTTCTAGAGAACCATTAGAGCAATGTAACGGTTGCCAACCTATCAGCTAGTTGTAGACCTGACTCCTTGTTCTCATAGCATTAGCTGACTACAATATACCATTGCTACGCATAGTCTACCCAACATCGTTTCTTGGTCAGTTATTCCACTGTGGGCTACATACCAAAGTCACAAGATTGTTTATATGCTATTTAGTCATAAACAAGGCTATTTTATTGAATGAATGGACTATGAAATAATATTCTATGCACATCTTATTGAGAACCCCATACCTGAGAACCTCAAACACTGAAAATATACTATGAAAATCCTATCAGAAATATATATAATACATGTTACACTGAACCCTTTATGCCACAATAAATGATGTTTTAGTCTTGAAAAGGAACTATCAGAAATGGGAAAAGAGCCAGAAGATAGATCTTCACGTGCTTCCAATAAAAAGGTCTGCAAGCTGCTGTTTGATTTCCAGAGGTCCTTAGTCTTTCCTTTTTCTGACAATGACACTTAAGTGTTTCCAAATGTCATTAGTGTAAATTTAGGAACAGTGATTTTCCTTCCTTCCTTAAACTGAATTTATACTCCTTTAACATTGAATTTGTCCTGGGATATAAAGTAGGGCTTACACTTAAAAAAAAAAAATACATATTTTTCATTATGTAAAAGTAGCCTGAGATTTTGAAACCTTTGCTTTATTCTGCAAAATAATAAAAAGTTTCTTTTTAAAATTTTTTTACTGGAGAGTGCTAAGTAGCGGTTCTTAGCAGCTGTAGTATTCACGATAGTTCTGCTAAAAGACAAGTATGAGTCATGTTGGCATTTTTAATTCAAGCAAATGCTGATAAACTCCAATCAGGGCTTCCAGAAAAAAAAAAAAACCTAGGTTGATAGCTATCACTTTAATCTAAACTAAGTACCCTTACTAAAACCAAATCTTTAAGAAGTATAATTTTAATTTTACAGATAGAGTTTGTTGTGCTTTATTTCTCCAGGCCCATATATAGTCCTACCTTCAAGGAAATTAATTTCTAAATGCATGTTAAGGATTGGGGGCCCTATCCAGTATTAAATTTTGACTGTCTTTTCAAGCTGCTCAGATTTCAAGTGATCTAAATTGTGGAGGCAGTGCAAGGTAGATTAGGTGATGTATCTCAAGAAAAGAGAGGAAATCATATGCAATTACATTTAAGTGTAAATACTCTGTTTAAGACCTATGAAAGTTAATTAATAGCAAACCACTCATTAGTGCAATGCCCACTGCATTTTCAGCTCCTTTCAAGTCAGTGAAGTAGAAGAGGTAGTGTAGCTTCAGTGGATGGATGGAGACCATTTCAGTTACAGGATGTCTCTCACCACAGCACCAAACATATTCTTGATATTAACAAGCAGGAACTTTTAATGTCAATCTACTGACCTGTATTATATACTAAGTAGGAAGCAAGTGTATTAAATTTTATGCATATGTTTAACACTGAAATAGAAATCATTGTATGTGTAGAATAATGCTAACATTCTCACATATTTTGGAATATTGGTGAAAATTGTGTGTTTCTGTGAGTGATAAATGGTGGGAGGAGGTCATGTGTGTCATGTCCATTGACCTCCTTAGCCTCTCCAAAGCCCTACTTTCCCTTGCAGAATGGGGAGAACCAGTTGAAGTTGCATAGGGTAATGAACCACGAGATTATGGCATTCACATATGTTTTTATCTGCTGGTGTATTTAAGAGTAAATGCAAATAGATTAGATTTATCCATTTTTCATCGGAGCATTTTATTTATTACCTCTGTGCTCTATGTAGGTGAGATTATGCACCACTAATACTGACAACCCCTAAGATTTATATTTCTGTTGGCTAATATGAGGCACCTTCTAGGAAATGAATGTAGCAAAATAACACTCTTATTGCCATGACTTGTCATCCACAAAATTTTGTTCTTTATTTTAAGTCAAATGTTTTAATATTTTGACTGCTATAATCAGACAAGTGTGAAATCTATGTGTTCTCTTTGGAAATCATCTGTTCAGGTTCTTCTAGAAATAATCCTGTCAAATTAACTGTGAACTAATCATTCCGGCAGACTTCTGGCACCTTTTTCCTGCCTTTCCAAAAGTAAACATAGCTAGGGTTTGAGAGGATTTTATCAGGATTGTAACAGGATCTTCAAAGCTCCATGCAATGAGCTTTCTCGCATAGTAACAAGCTTTGGAGACACTTAGTCACTACAGTTGGTTTCTAGGAGTTATACTAACAGGCATGGTGTTTGTATGCCATTAGTATGTCAGCACTAGAAAACAGTGTAAATTGAGAGTGACTGACAATTAGGGGGTACAAAATCACATTCTGATAGCTTTCACTAAAGTTTTTGATGCTTACAACTGGATTTGCTAACTAGTTTGAATGTCAGCACATAATGTAGACAAAGTTTGTAAACTCATCAGTTACGGTGAAAGTGATGCCCATATTACCTGCCTTTCTAACATTATAATCACTAACAATATACATTCAAATCCTCATCTCTGATTCTCCTTAGAGGATAAGCTAGTATTTCCTACATTATTAGGTAGGTGTTTTAGATCGCATAGCAACACATGATATATTTTGATATGCATCAGGTGAGTTACTGGTTGCAGTTAGTGTTGTAAGTAGGTTATGGACTGTAAACACAGTCCAGACCCTCCTGCCTCCCTCCTGCCCCAGCCAGTTTAAAATTCTTTATCACTTTTCAGAAAACAATAAATAAGACACATTCTAATAATTTACAAATTAAAATAATATAAAAAGTCCTAATCCAGCTTTACAAAATTTCCTGAGGTTTATTTCAGTGTCATTCATGTTTCTCTGCTTTAATCTACTATAGTACGGCAGTCCTTACTGCACATACCTTACATATTCTACAACAAATTATGTGCAAAATTAATAAACGGATATGTATCCAAACTCAGTCATTGCTAGTGTTACTACAGCCCGTATGTTTTATCATGCTTAGTCATTTATTGTTTTTCTTGATGATAGTCATAAGAAGATGGTATTTCTTCAGGTTCCTGTAGTAAGACAAAGTTTCCATGAGGAAAGTGATACTCAGCCTAGAGTTTATTGGAGAATTAGAGCCTAGACTTGCTTGTTTTCCTTGCTTTCATGTTTTGAAAAATGATTCCAAGATTTTCTTGTCAGGAAAAAAGCAAACTACAATGGATTTTTTTTTTCTTAACAAATGATACTGAATATTCTTAGTGTCACAGTTTATGTACATGTAACAGATTTCATTTCCAAGATTAGTTAGTATATTAATTCCAGATTTATTTTTCAATCCTGGAATATTTTATCAAAAGGAATATTGATGTCCAGAATTATTAGTGATTATACTTGTTGCTTGTAAAATGCTAGAAGGAACAGATTGTATTGTGTTTGATATGTTTGCCATAGTATGTCTCAACTAGGCAATTGAATTTTTTGTTAGATTTCTTTGGGCTGATTTTTATCACAATGCTTTCAGTTTTTTAATTATAAAGTATTATATTGTACTTTTCCAGTTTTGTGTTGACTTCAGGAGGTTATGAGAAAGTAAATCAACATACACAGAACTTTATGCAGAAATCAGTCATGGCTGTTGACCTAAGGCTGAGTTGAGCTGAGCTTTGTATATAGGTAAAGCAGCAATTTTAGTCTTTTTGACCATGTGTATTTACAATATATATGGATATATGCACATAAATCTCCTTCCTAAATTTTTAATATACTCAGTAGACACACATATTTGATGAAAATTTTCAGATCATTTCTGTAGCTAGGCTGAGTTCAATCAAGCAATTCCCTTAACAAAAACAGTAAAATGTTGGGTATCATCTCTATTCCTCAAAACAACATAATGGAGATTTTAAAGAAGTGCTTTTAGGGGTGAGGAAGAGACATCTTAAAATAATAAATAGTAGTCCTATGGTAGAATCTTTTCAAATGCAACTTGGTAGCTCTACCAATCCTTATCACTGAGCTGTTTAATTTGAAGACCAGAATCAACTTGCTCACAAAGATAGGCTAAGTACTGTGAAATAGTTATTTACTTACTGCTGCCAAATTACTGTTTGTTTTCAGCAAAAACAAGACATTCTGCTAACATTTTAGTACTAAAGTTGAAGATTCAATTTCTGCTGTTTGTACCAAATAGTTGTGAGGTTTGGATAAGGCCAAGTCTTGAATTCTTTGGCTGGTTCTGTACTCTCTCTGGCCCTTCACACAGATTCAGTATGGACAAAACCTTCACTAACCTTGACCAGCTGCTCAGTTGCTGCTGCTAGTATTCCTTATTCCAAATACCCTTGTACTGGAAGACTGTGGAATCTCCTGGAAGACACTTTATCTGGTAACCTGTCAAGCTTGAAAGACTGTAGGATCCTCTTTCTGGCAATTACAGTGCTTTTTCCAACCCACAGATGACCCCTCTCGTTATCTTTTCCCTTCCTATTCTAGAATAACAGGTCAAAATCAATTTAGTGGCCACTTGCTAATCTCCACCCTAAACTAGCTTAATCCAAGCTCAGCCTGTGTTCCCATGATGCTGGAGAAACAGAATTCCCAGAGCAATGCTGTGAAGAGTGTGTCTTTTTAAATTCACTGTGCCCAGCCTCTCTGCAGCGTTAGCACATTCTGTTTGTCTGTTTGTCTGCTCTGCTCTCCAAGGTGGGCTTTGGAATGGAAACTACAGCATAGAGTTGGGAAAGCATACTTCAGGTTTAGTAGTTAATATATAAAAATACTTAGGTGGGGTAGCTTAATTAAAAATGACTAGACAATGACAGTCTGTTGTCTTCATAGCAGAGAGATAGCTTTAAGAATTTAAGACACAAATAGAGTGGCATAATAGATAAAAAGTTAGCAGCAATGATCCCATTATTTTTATCACAATTCTTAAAATAGTTAATGGAGTCAGAAACAGGGTAAGTGTGTCAGACTTAGTGGAAGGAAAAGATAAGGAAAGGAAGATTACTTCAAAATAGGAAGTGAGTACCACCAAACTTAGAAATCCGTATGTTTTACATTTGTGTGTAAAGAACACTTTTAAAACTTGGGGAGGTAAGACTAAGCTGATTTTGTGGTCTGATATTACATTTTTAACCATAATAGCTTTTTAGTGATTTCTGCCTGGATCTGGAGCTAAATCAGTCTGTTCAAGAATAAGGTGCAGTTTAATTGCATCACTGCACACTTTCATGATGTGAATTTGCATTTGCATGATTCAATACTGCCCCGTGTGCACAAAGTCACCCAAGCCAAAAGTGACTCAGTCTCTACACTGTGCTACACACAATGTACATATGCCCTTGGTGTGAAAACCAAATTGCTAAGATACAAATTGAAGTAGTCAGAGGGTCAAAGTTTCTGAATGTCTAGTGCAGTATGGAATTTTACTATGCCTCTTGAGAATGAAAGAACACTTGTAGTTTTAAGCTTTATAAGGATAAATTAAGTTTTATTACTCATTTCTTGTGAGAGATCCTGTTACATATTTTGCTGTAATGAAAATATTTAGTGATAATATTATCACTATTTTATTGCAGTAGAATGTGTAGCTGGACACCCTGGGGAACACAAAAGCTTAACGAAGTTTAAGCATAGGCTATAAGGACTCCTTGAGAAAGAGTAAGGCTCAGTGTTTTGTTACTATGATGTAGACCCAAAGCTGTGGTTTCCAGAGGGTCTAATGAACTTGTCAACCAGAAATTCAACCTGTCGGAAAGGGAAATACTAAATAAATAGTCCTTCATAATTACAAGTGAGGAAATTTACTTTTTTTTTGACAGCCAGTCTGTTGTGGCAACCCTTACTTTATTAAAAGTTAATGTTATTTGATCTTTTATTTTTTTCAGATTTTAACAGGTCATCAGATACTATATAATGACTTAATGTTTAATTAGTGCTTTCAGATTGTGAACAAACAGCAGGTTTTCTTCTAAGTGCACCCTAACTTGTACATTAACATCATCTACTTCCAGTGTTTACAGTGATAAAGATCACTGTTAGCAAGAATTTGCTAGGGATTAGGATGCATTAATGGAAAACGAGCACCATCACCTCTAAGATGTACCCATATATCATACCAATGCATTGTAATTTAATAAAATTAAGTTACACAAGCTCAAAATGTTTGGTTTGATGGTAAACATCAATTTTAGGAGGCTATTCAGCAGAATAAAATAGGTTCTGTGGCATTACTTGCAGCTGAATGTACTCAAAAACCACAAGCCGAAGCTTGGAAATATATACTGAACTTCAGCCATAGTTCTCTTCCCTGGTATAATAGGATGGCTGAAAGATGAGCTGCACGGCCATTCAGGGTGGGAGGAAGAGGAGATGACTCCACATTATGATATCAGACAGAGATTTGCCTCTTCTGTGAAACATGCCAGCCTCTGGCTATGCAGCAAGCCCAGAGGTGAGCAGTGCTGTCTGCTTGAGGCTTTGAAGCTTGTTTCCCTCTTCTGTTTCTCTCACAGAATGGCTCCAAGTGGTGTGTGTGGAGTCTTTACCTCAGGCTTTGCTGCAGCGTGAGGGGATTTGGATAAGAAAACTGAGCAAGTAGATCAGTTTAATTGACTTCATGCTCTGCTGTGCTAGTATATATTATCAATTTTTTTTTAAAGTCATAAATGTAATAATAACTAATAAATTGTATAGAAAAAGTATTTATATAATTTTTCCTGGGGTTTTATAATGATAATTGCCATTTCTTTCAATAAATGTAAAGCCACTGTAAATCATATCATCAACTTTGACCTGAAGTCTTCGACACATTTATTGTGTCATCAAAAGTTTAACAGTCCACTGTCTTGCTCTGCAGAGAAAACACTTTCCAGAGTGGAAGAGCTTGTTGGCAGCTGTTTCTGAATGAGTACCTTTTCTAGCCTTAGTGCAGTTGGCTGGCACAAGAAAGAGCAATCTCTGCACTGTCCATGATTTAAACAATTCAAGCCTCTAATATAGAAAGTAGTATCATTTATTTATTCATGGTGACCCCAGTATATAAATCAAGAAATAAGGCTTTTGTATTCTCTCCTGTGTATGTGAAAATTAATATGATTCTTTTCTGTATTATTAAAGAGGCTGCTTGACACTTGGTCATTTTGCAGTTATTGTCTGTGAAATTCAAACTAAGAGTAGTTGAATTATATTTGATTTTTTGTTGTTGTTGTTATTAATATAAAGGAATCTTATTGGTAGAAGCTTGAAGCTTGAGGCTTAGTTTCAGGGTTTTTTTATCATTAATTTGCTTATTTTTCAGGGAAGCTGCATTAATAAATGAATAACTGCTTCCTCTATAAAAAATAAAAAAATTGCAGTCTGGAAGCACATTACTAGAACAGTAGCATCTAGCTGACCCAGCAAGATTTAACCATAAAATATTAATTCCTTTGTTATTGAGGGAAATAAATGCATTTCCTTCTGCTGAAATACTAAACAATAATTTTGAACAAGAAACTTCTTATACACTTTATAACTATTGTATAGGCAGTAAAAGCAAAGATTCTATAGCTTGCTATAGCTGTCCTATTAGAAGCAATAGCAAATGTCTTCTCAAAAAGGAAAAATAAGAAATAAAATCACTGTTATTTTGATGTTTATCCATTCTGCCAGAGACATGTTCTCTTAGGTTATGGCTGAAATTGTTGCATGAAGGATTTTGTACAGTCAATTTTTACAATAAAAACATCCAAACAGATTTGAAGCCAGTTGTGCTGCTTACCAGTACTGCCTGTTTCCATGGGCTGTCTTTTGGACAAGCAAACTGACTTATGAGTGTGAAAATTAAACAAAGTGGGTAAACCCTGACTATTACACTCTTCATGCCTCTGCTGTATTGACTGGCCCCAGCAAGGTGATTTTCGTCAGAGTTTCTTAGGTCTGGTATTCTGAGTTAAATTCACTTGGATAATATGGATAAAAGGCGCGGCATCTCAGGAGTACCCTGTCATTCAGATCAGTTCAGAACTGAACAGCTGAGGTGCACTAAGATAAATTAGACTATATGTAGTGGCCTGAGTGATATGTTAAGATGACCTTTATGATATCAAGGAATTTAGCTTTTGACAAAAGAAATGTGAAAAATAACCATACTTGTGTTGCAACTCCGTAGAACAATTTTCCATGAAATGTCGCCTCAAGAGATTAATATAGCCTAAAAGTTTTAGAGGTGCTCATTAGATGTGACCGCTAAGATTAGGCAACCATCATAGCTGGTGTAGTGAAAAGCTTCTATATTCCCATCATTTGCGTCTCTGAGGTAAATGGAGAAACACATGACACAATTACTGGATTGTGGTTAACGTGGTTGCCTAATTTACAAGCAAAGAAGTCATACCCTGTTATGAAGGTCTTTGTGGATGAATTTTGTATGAAAAAAAAAAAAACTAGTTTGGGAATATTCTGTGTAGTTCATTACATATATTGATACTTTTTCTTTCTTCATTCCACCTATTAAAGGAAGGTGTCTTAGTTGCCATGAGCGCAAGCTTATAGAAAAGCATAAGACCTCTTTTAAAGAAATGCCAAACAATTTGCTCCTTTTATGGATGAGTTACTTAACATCTATCAATAGTCATCTATGTTTAGAAGTAACTCCGTATGTGTCTGTAAGGGACCTGGCAACCATCACTTTCTAAGGATGCAGAGTTTCCTATTCTGGCTCTGTAAAGCTGTGAGATGTGAAACATTTCTATCATATTATCTGTTTTAAAAGACAACTATTTAAGCTATTTATGACTTTAGAAGCTTGTTATCTATCAGCGTGGAGAAGGTTTAGTGAACACAAAATAGGGAAAACAGCTACACAGAAAAATTATCAAATGGTTTCGTATAAGATTTCAGGTGACAGCTGTGTAGTAATTTATGTCTACCTCATAGCACGGCTGCAAATGTATCCAAGCAACGTATCTTTTAATTTATTTTATTTTATTTTAGGACATGGAAACAAGGCAGTACACTTCCAAAACCTAGTCATACTAGGTTCTAAACTTGTGTTAATCACAGCTTTAAGAGTACAGCTCCCTGAGAGTGCAGTTGAAATATACATTTGGGCCTAGGCTACATAGCTGATATATGGACTGTCTTTACTAAAAAAAGGAGTAAGTTAAGGCAGTGCTGTAAGTACCAAAAGTAGATTGCATAATGTCACTACAGTGTGCAGATATTGATTGTCATTTTCTTTTGACTTGTTTTAAACAGTGGAAAATTGTCAAAAAAGTAGTTGTCGCTGTGTGCATTGGAATTCAATTACCCCTTCAAAGTTAGAGATGCTATTTTCTCAGACCTGTAAGAGATGGAAACATGTGTGTTAAAAGCTGGCTAAGTTACCACAGCATCAGCAGTGTCATTTCATGTGTAGAATTACTTGGGTAGTTTTGCGAAACAACTTCCCTGAAAATACTGGATAATTATTTCATATATATATATATGCCTTCTCTTTGTTATCAATAAAAATAAGTTAACTTTAGCACATCACTATCAAGTAAGTTTGATTGTATACTTATACAAAGATGTCAGCAGTCAGAGCACACGTAAAGTATTTCAAAACCATGCAAGTTTTGCAAATTACTCTTGTGAATAAACACCTATAACTTCTTCTAAGAAAGTAATAATAAATGCTTCATGCCAAATAACATTGCTGGAACTGATTTTAGCTTTGTAGAGAGTTTCAAGTTAGTAAGACTTTTCTTAGAAAACGTAATTCATAGACAATATAAATTATTTCTTAACATTATATTTGCAAAAGGAAGCAGTCTCTTAGGGCTTCAAATGCTACTGGGAATGGAAATAATTTCTCAGAAGTGATGTTTGGTATGACCAAACCTAAGGATTTACTAAATTTCCAGGCTACAGTATTCAAGAATTCCACAAGTTTACTTTGAGCTCGTGAACTATTTTTCTTATCATAATTGAAAGCATTATTACAAAGGTAGCAAATTTGTCAAATTTTTCATCATCCCTTGAAAGTGCAATTTAATATACTATGTGTATCCTTCAGGCTGGAAACCTGGCTTATTGCCAGCAGGAGGATAGCATTACTTTCTCAATTTCTTTTAAACCTGCTTTGCATCTTTCCTTGCCCCGAGTATATAAAAATTCACCGTTGATGACTTCTCTGTTTGGGCTAAATATTGGGCTGCATGCAAAGACTATCACAGTGGCAGAAAAGACACCATAGGAATCCTTCATTAATTTATTGTATTCCCAAAATTAATTTGGGATCCAGAGACCTCTGTGTGACATTATTTTGTGATATGGAGAAGGCGCCTGTCTCCAGTAAATTCAGAGAGTTGATTACTTGCTTTGTCTCTCTTCTGGTTTGCCTAGATATATCTTTTCTTGTTTTTGCATCTGGTCCTGATTATCTTTGTTTGAGGAGTGGTACACACTTCGCAGTTTCAGTCCCAGATACATCTTCTTGAAACACTTTGCAAGTCTGAATCAGAACCTGTAGTTTCAGATAAGAGAGTCAAAAGTACTACAAAGCTTTTTTGCAATCGTATTTCTACTACACTGAATGTCTGACAAGAGAGCTGAGTCAACGCAGTATCATAGGCACAGACAGTGTATGTTAATGATAGCATCTGCTTCAGAGGAATTATAAATACTTCATTTATTATCTTCAAATGTTATTCTAAGATTGTAAAGATCAAATTCCTGTATCTTGAGACTATTAAAATAAAATTGCAATAAAGGTGAGGAAAACGTGAGCTCATTACTATTCAGCAGTGTTCAGTACAATTCTCCTGGGCCTTTTTAAGCACTGGTCCAGAAAATTAGAGAGAAACCCTCTAGCTTTTAACCTCCAGGGAAACAGCAGCATGGGGGAAACCTGTCTTTCCATCATGCTTTCTGACTCTCCCTTAGATCAGCTACAGGACTAATTCCAAGTCAATAGGCAAATAACTCTGATTACAGGAACAGGAGATACTTGCTCTCTGAAGTTCATGGTCCAGCTGATCTATGGCTTCTTCTCTGTCTTTGATGGTGAGGCCAGGAAGAAGGAATCCTGTAGACAGATTGAGCATGTCTCTGTTCTTCACATATAGCATGTTTTGCTGCTTTAGTGGGGTCTGCCTAAGGGTAGTCAGGAAACACTGTCTGTACCCACAGTGAGGCGTTTCAGACCCCTGTTACATAGTGTGGGTTGTAGTTCTCTTCTGCTTTCTGCTGTGCAGAACAAGTCAGCTAGCAACAAGTCAGGATGACAAATTTTATTTGGAAGAGTTCCTGAAGAAGGTTTAAGATTCTATGTTTCATTCCACAATTAATTCTTGTGAGGGAATTTGTTAGAAGCACTCTGGCATCTTTTTAATTCCTTTGTGAATGCACAGAAGCCTGGCTCATTTCTTAGGCTGTAACTGTTGATACTATAAACAAAGTTTCCTAAAGACAGATGTCTGTGGGACTCCACAGAAAAAGGAAAAAAAAATCCTCAGATTCCTCAAGTACGTCTTAGCAGCTGCAGTAGTTGGCACTGACTATGAGAGCTGTGCAACATTAAGTTTTATGGTTTTCTAAGCATTTCAGGTACCATTTTATACCATTCCATTGTATCAACATTTCCATTATTTTTGGCAGTACATCCTAAGGAATGTCTGCTTCATTCAAAAGTAGTGCTTGTGCCAGTCTCGAACTGGGGTGAAAAAAGGAAGATGCAGGTGGGGGAAGCTGTGCATGAAGGGAATATGACATTCACATATCACCCTGTGCTTAAGTAAATGCTCACCACATTCACAAGTCACCTCATGCTTAAGGAGGTCCTGATTTTTGTGGCATGTTGAAATCACTTGGGAAATTCGGTGACTTTATTTGCCAGAATTAAGGGCTTTACAGAAACATTCATTCATATAATTGCTTTGCTTTTCTTTCTTGGAAAGAAATACACTCATAGAAATCGAAGCATCACTTAGAGATGGAAAACTGGCTTCACTCAATTTAAAGAAAAGGAAAAAAAGCTTTGAATATCTCTATTACTGAAGCACCTGTTTTGGGCAAACTTGCATAATATAAGATTTTGGCTTAAAGAGTTTTGTAGCCAACTAAACTGTTGATTTGGATGATGTTAAAAGAACTTTAAAGATATTTCTTAGTTTCATGTCTAGACTTCAGCTCTGAGGTCACTAAGCAGCTGTATTTAGTAGCTGTTGGCATGCTTTGGTACTTCAGCAGAAGTCTGAATAAAGAAATCTGAAGGTAGCATTCTGCTGACACTGCTTTAAGACACTGTTCCTTTGGCCAATAAAGGGTTAACTGTGAAAATCCTGTAACAAGCTATGAAAACCTTTCTTTAGCTTAGTTACACCATTACCCTGGTAGAAGAGTAGGGAAACTGAATTCTAACTCCTCCAGTTCTGGATCAGCAGTTCTCTTGGGAGGAAGTAGAAGCTGCGTATGCTTGTCCAGGTCTAAGGTTTAAATGGGCATTAAAAGGTACATTTGGGTGGGGAATGGGCAGGAGGAGGATACATAGTTCAGGTCACAG
Source organism: Tetrax tetrax (assembly GCA_009806455.1). NCBI lineage: Eukaryota > Metazoa > Chordata > Aves > Otidiformes > Otididae > Tetrax > Tetrax tetrax. Next base: position 160,045 of record WHYT01016448.1, read on the forward strand.
AGTGGTGGCTGTTACTACCCAGAAAGGTTAATATCTTGCCACTTTTCTTCATGCTATTATTCCAGGAGTTATCCTGTTGAAATCATTATGACACTTCATATGATTATAGGTCAGCTTGTGTCAGTGTGCCAGCACCTGGCTTAAAGGAAAGGGAAAAATGTCAATGAGACATTTTTCATTCCAGTTATGACCAAGAAAAAGGCTGACTCTTGTAGTCAGAATAGAGTAAGGACTACCAGTAAAGTAAGTAATGTAAAGTTGATCATTGCCTGATGAGGTCCTTGTCACCCGCAACGGATGGGACAGACCCTAAACAATGATCAGATGGGTCTGACTCTACTTTTTCTTCTATCAGCTCCCCATACTTTACTGAAGTTATAGCGGTATGAAGGGGAAACACATTATAAATTGTTCTCTCTTAAAAATCTCAAACCTCCACTTGGTATGTACAAACAAAACATAGTATCAGTTTGAAAGAAACCACATGGATTGGTCAGAAGCAAAAGATTTTCCTGTGTTTGTTCTATCAATAATGGATATTCACTTCAATTACTGGACTTTAGGATGTGAAATTAAGAGCTCCAGCAGCTCTTCTGTTTTAATTTAATCTCTGAAATTCTGATTTCAGTGGCAATTTCATATATCTTCTATACTTAAGGAAAATTTTAAATATTTAACATAGTTTACATTTCAATTTAAATATATACATTGTGAGGAATTGTGAGGTTTGAAATATCATATCATATTTTGAGTGATCAGTCCTTCCAAAGTATAGATGCATCACAGGAATAGTAAAGTATTTTCAATCAGAACTTTTCCCTTCTAAAAATATGTATGAAAATCTAAAATTATTTGAAGATATTTTATTATTATTGAAAAAAATTATATTTTCTAGTAAAATAGGATTAATCTGAAAGCACATATCTTGATTTAGAAACAGTGGAATGTTATCTGCTAAAAGGAGGCTGTAGTTCCCTCACTTATTGTCTCTATTTTCCTTTTTGTTAAGAGTTCTGCATGTAGATGTCGTGTTGTATCTCCCACATATGATATGCTATGGCCAGGGCCTTTGATAGTGTCAGCTTTCCAGTCACGAGTACACAGGGATAAAAACATTCTAGAAATACCATCGTATTATATCTGATTAAACATAATTTGGTATCTTAAGCTTTACCTAACTATTTGAAGGTACATTAAGAAAAAAATATTAGTATAATCTGTAACTATCAATACTGTTTTCTGTAGGACAAGATGATAAGAATACTCTTTTCACCAGCTCTGTTACTGTTAGCTGAGAACTGGAATTTTTTGAAGCCCTTCTCCTATGTTAATGCACATCTCATGCTTCAATACAGTACTGTTGGTAAAACAAGCACAGTGATATTGAGTGTACCGAAGATAATTTTCTTGATACAAGAGTTTATATGCGGTCACCATTTGATAGCTGCCTTTCAAAATGATATATCCAGGATGGTTAAAGATGTGGAATTACTTTGGTCTATGATATCCACATGCATGATGTTGTGGTTTAGCCCAAGTCACCACACAGTTTCTCACTCACCCTCCCCCTCCTCAATGGGATGGGAGAGAGAAATGGGAAAAAAAGGAAAACTTGTGGGTTGAGATGAAGACAGTTTACTAGAATAGCAAAGGAAAACGACAATAATAACAAAATATAGGGATACTAAAATATACAAAATTAACAATGCATGATTTCTCACCACCTGATGTCCAATGACTGATACAGCCCAGCCTGAGCAGCGATCACAGAAACAAAAAAGCTAGTAGCAAGCAAAGGAGCAAAAGGGAGAGAAAGCAAGGTAGAGAGAGCAATGCCAGCAAGTGAGAGAGACAAATAGGTGGAAAAAATGGATGCCCCAACTATGGGCACGGATTGATGGGCTGAGGTGAATCGTATGAGGTTCAACAAGGCCAAGTGACGGGTCCTGCACTTTGATCACAACAACCCCATGCAACGCTACAGGCTTGGAGAAGAGCGGCTGGAAAGCTGACCGCTGGAAAGGGACCTGGGGGTGCTGGCAGAGAGCTGGCTGAACATGAGACAACAGTGTGACCAGGTGGCCATGAAGGCCAACAGCATTCTGGCTTGTGTCAGGAACAGTGTGGCCAGCAGATCGCACTGGTGAGACTGCACCTCGAATACTGTGTGCAGTTTTGGGCCCCTCAGTAGAAAAAGGATGTTGAGTTGCTGGAGCACATCCAGAGAAGATCAACAAAGCTGGTGAAGGGTCTGGAGAAGAAGTCTTACGAGGAGCGGCTGAGGGAACTGGGATTGTTTAGCGTGGATAAGAGGAGATTGAGGGAAGACCTCATTGCTCTCTACAACTATCTGAAAGGAGGTTGTAGGAAGATGGATGTTGGTCTCCAAATAACTTGTGATAGGACAATAAGAAATGGCTTCAAGTTGCAGCTGGGGAGGTTTAGGTTGGATATTAGGAAATACTTCTTTGCTGAAAGAGGGGTCAAGCACTGGAACAGGCTGCCCAAGGAAGTGGTGGAGTCACCATCCCTGGAGGTGTTCAAAGACCATGTAGACATGGCACTCCAGGACATGGTTTAGTAGGCATGGTGGTGTTAGGTTTACAGTTGGACTTGATGTTCCAACCAAAATGATTCTATGATTCTATGATTCCATGTTCATCAATAATTAGTCCCTAAATTCCAAACAATATGCTTCTTATATGGCAAAGATTACATGTATTGGTTTTGGAGGGGGATGGAATTAATTTTCTTCATAGTAGATTGCATAGTGCTGTTTTGGATTTGTGACCAAAACAACATTGATAAGCACCTGTGTTTTAGCTATTGCTGAGCAGTGCTTCCACAGCATCAAGGCTTTTTTCTGTTTCTCGCACTGCCCCATCAGCAAGTAGGCTGGGATACACAAAAACTTGGGACCGCTAGGGTCAGCTAGGACCGCTGACTTCAACTGACCAGAGGAATATTCCAGACTGTACTGCACTCTGCTCAGCAATAAAAAGCTGAAGTGAAGAGGAGACATTTGGAGCTATGGCATTTGTCTTCCCAAGTAACACGTGATGAAGCCTTGCTTTCCTGGAAATGGCTTACCATCTGCCTGCCAGTGGGAAGTAGCAAATGAACTCCTTATTTTGCTTTGCTTGCTCATGCAGCTTTTGCTTTGCCTATGAAACTGTCTCTATCTCAACCCACAAGCTTTCTCAATTTTACCCTTCCAATTCTCTCCCCTCATCCCATGAGGGAGAAGTGAGGGAGCAGCTGTGTGGGGCTCAGCTGCCTGCGGGGGTTAACCACAACATTAGGGAATCAAACTGTTGCAGTATTACTACCCAGTCACTTTTCAGATTTAATAGCCAAAGGTACTTGAACTTCACTTAACCTGGATAATTAATTTTTGGAAGCCCAATGGCTCCCAAATACTTTGTACCAGCATTATTCTTAAACATCAATATTTTTCATGCATCACTGTCCAGCTTTACACTGCAACTGAAGCCAATGAAATGTAACTAAAATCTAGGCATTTTAGTCCTTAAAATAGTTCCATAGGCGCAGCCACAAACTACTTACCCTGGCTTTGCATGTAATTCCACCTGTCTTGTGGAAGGCTAGGAAAACAGCTTTGTTCTCCTGCACAATGTGTAGCTATGGAAGGGATGGACAGAATATGCTCCAGAATAAGAAAATGAAAACAAGCAAGCTTTACTTGCAGTAAAACAAGACTATACTATAAGACCTTGTGTGAATTATTTCCTTTTAGATTAAAGAAAAAAAAAAAATCTCCATAAAAGTGATATATTTCTCTACCCAATAACATTGAATCAGCTCAGAAAATTCACTTCAACAGTTAAATGAGACAGAAGTCAGTGGAAAAATATCTCTTTGCCAACCTATAGCAACATAATTTGTGCTTTTCACATGTATGCAAGCTCTTTTCACTGGAAGATTCAGACGAAACAGCATGTAACCAGGGGCGAAGAAGTAGCAGGGACAAAACATGAGCTGGAATGGGGAATGCATTCTTAAGGAGTTTTGCTTAGTGGCATTAAATGAAGCGTGATTTCCAGATACATCTTTCAGTCCATGTTCCTGGTGAGCCAGACTCTGATTTGTCTAGCAGAAGGCAGTTCTTTCCCTGCCTGACTTTCATCATTCTCTCAGCTACAGGTTCAGGAGTTGCTATAATTTGTTATTTGGGATACGTGCTTTCCTGCTCCAGAATTTTCATGTACAGCTCAGAACAAAATGCTAATAATTCTGGAAAAAAACTTTTTCAGTCTTGTACTCCATCTGCCTTGTCAGGGCAGAACCTTCTTCCTGATTGCTCTGTTGTACTCAGGAGGTATTCTGCCAAGTAGCTGTAGGCAGCAATTTGTTCACATGACTGCAAAGGTAAGAAAATGTAAAAGCAAGAACAGAAGCAGAGGAGAGCTGTAGTTTTCTTTTTTTAATGAAAATTTAATGACCAAATGCAAAAGCGGCCAGATGTGCGACCCTGTTCTGACAGATGTTCACAGGACACTCTTAGGCATATTCGTTTCCATTTCCTACAGACAAGTGTTTGGTACACACCAGAAATACTCATAGTCTGGAACAGAGGCTTACCTGACACTTGTACATAACAGGCCTGAAGGAAGGCACAGGAAAACTAGGGAAGGTGGCAAAGTCAAATTATTGGTGGTTAGCTTTTGCTGGTGATCTGTTTCCTTCTGTCCTAGTGCTTATGTCAGTCTAACGTGAGTGTGAAGTTGCCAAACTAGGCAATATATGAGAGATCTGTAATCAGTTGCACAATTGACTTGAGTTTCTGCTCTACAATGTGCATTTCACCCATTCCAGAAGTTCCAGTTGCCCTTGTTCAGTGTCTTTCTCAATGTCCATCAAAGAATTCCCATGTGTTTGGCATATGTTAGCATGTTGAAAAGTATTAAATGTCGCTGACTCTAGAATATTTGAAATGCTGATTTCAATGCAGTCAGCAAGACTGCAAGACAATTACATTACACAATACATCCATTAATTTCTTTTAATCCTGTCAAATTTGCAGAATTTTTACCCATGGGGGAAAATGTGGGTTTATATGTCCCTCTCTTGTTTGCTTGGTTTTCTGGTTTGTTGAAATTAAAGGGAAAAAATGGAAGACATTGTCATATTGATTCACAATAACAGTACAGAGAACTTGGAATGAATATTACCTATCTTATTTTTTACCATTTGAGACATAAATGAATTTATTTGGAGATGGGAGGAAGAAATGGTATTTTGCGAATTACTAGCTTATAAAACACTTTTACCAGCTGAGTTTTTGTTTCCTACCAAAAGGCAGAAACCAAGTTTTCAGTTTGCAACAAACGAACAAACAAATTAGTCCTCTGCAGAATCTGTTGTAGTTTTTTAAGCTCTTCTTCAGCTGAAAGAGGGGTTTCATAGAAAATACCTGGACAGACAGTAGCTGACAGTGAAATAAATCTGCAAGCTTTATACGTGTGATATATCTTAATCTAACCATTGGGAACGTAATCTACATCACTAACTGCATGCATTTAGTAGCTTCTGTGTATGCCATTGTTCTAAAAAGGTGAGTGGCAAATTCCTAAGCTCAGTTGTTTCAGCATCATATGAATTATAGTTTTCCATCACATTAATCTGGTGGCCTATGACTCTGCTCATGATTGCATAACCATATCGTCTACCCTACTTCATAGCTTTCCCATTTGATGTCTCATAAATGGTCTTGAACCTCTTTCTCACAGGCTGTCTTCCATAAAGGTAAGAGGAAATTTCAGTCTGTCTGCTGTAACTGATTCTCTCACTTCAAAAAAAAAAAAAAGGAGAAAGAGTGTTGAGGTTTTAAAAATACCTGAAGATTCCTTTCAGGGTAGTGAAGAAAACCTTGAAATCATGCTTTCAAATTGATCCCATTTGTCGCTACATGATAATAATGAATTAAAATTTTAGAATCACAGTGCTTTTTAAAAAAAAATTAAAAGAGGCATATAATAAGATATTGTAGATTATGTTAAAAAAGTAATTTACATATGAAGCCTAGATGGTAAAACTGGGTGCTTTCGAATTCATGGAATGTACCAGTGAAAGATACATTGCTTCTTATTCAAAGAGCAGTGGACTGAGAACAAATTTAATCATACAGTCAGTTAAAAGACTGAAGTATTTTCAATTCAAACTGAATAATCAACACATACTTTTACTACATGGGCACATGTTCACTAAAAAAATCAGTGAGGCCTAATCCAGGGCAAATATCAGTTAAAAGTATCTTGCTGCAAGGGGACAGAAAGAATTTCTGATTACAGTTGCAATTAAAATGTTGAATTAAGACTGTAAAGAGAGTATGAATAAATGAATCTCTGGAAAATAAATGTCAGAATTAGAGAACTGACCAAAATGCTGTCTAGGAAGCTAATAGCTTTCTTATATATGGAATATGGATTCATCCAAACTTATCAATGATATGCAGCAAAGTGTTCTTCATGTATTTTGATACTCATTTCACACATAGTATTGAGAAATTGTTTAAGTTTCTGTCATCTACAGATACCTTTAACTTATTCATCCACCAAGAATCTTAAACGTCAGTCTATTTTATTACTAACTATACATTAGAATGCATTAAGAGTAGAGATGAAGGATCACCTTCTTCAGCCTGCTGGCAAAACTCCTCCTAATGCAGCCAGGAGCCCCTCAGTGTTCCTTTTGGCAAGGCCACATCGTTGGCTCATGATCAGCTTGGTGCCCACCAGGACCTCCAGGGCTTTTTCTGCAAAGCTGCTTTCGAGCTGAGCACCCACCACGTGTGCGGGTGCCCGGAGTTGTCCCTCCCCTGGTGCAGGACTTTGCACTTCTCCTTGCTGAACTTCTTGAGGCTCCTGCCTTGGTAGGGCATGACCCAAGGCTGGTGCAGAGAGCAGCACCGAGTCCTGACCCTGTGCAGGAGGAGGGGTTTGGGCACCGCTGTAGCCAGGCTGCACCGGGCAGCCTGGGCTGGTGGGAGCGCAGACCCCCAGGACAGGGGGGCGGAGGGTGCGGTGAGGAGGAGGCCAGGCCTGGGGTGATGAGCAGTGGAGCATGGGCTGGCCCTGGAGAGCCCGCAGCTGGAAACATTGGCCCTGGGACCAGCAGCACTTGCCTTCGGGCAATTAATTTTCTTTGATTGATCTAGGCTACTGAGAGCCTTCTGATGGACTTGTGGGCCGGCACATGCACCAGCTGCTGGCCAGCCCTGGTTTTGTCAGCTCCTGGGGCCTGGTTCAATTTTGCTGGCGGGGTGGCCTCTTGGGGGGCTGGGAAGAGTCGCGGGAGCTGTCGGCTCTCCTCTTCAGGCGTCGACGAGGCCTCCCAGGGGAGCGGTGCCTGCCCTGGCTGAGGGTGGAGGGCCCGGGCAGAGCCTCCCCCAGATCTTCGTGCAGCTCTTCCTGCTCCCCATGGGTGGGAATGGGAGCATCAGGGGGGCTGCTGGGACCCTCACAAAGAGCCACGGTTGAGGTGCTGGGACGGCCCTCTTCGTTGTCTCCAGTGGGGCTGCTGGAGGGGGCTGGGCCAGGGGCAGGACACCCCCTTTGGGAGGCTGCAGGATGAGGGAGAGCCACGAGGCTGCCCTCCCGCTCCTCGGCAGCATGGCCATCCTCAAGGCCCAGCAGACGGTGGGCCTCGCCGCTGCAGCGTTGTACAGCGACGCTGATAAGCTGTTCAACAAATGTTGCCGCACGATTGTGGAGGTTGACCTGCAGCAGCCGGACCAGGACCTCTTCATCCAGCCCAAAGAAGCCCAGGACAGACAGGATGAGGTCCTCCATCACAACTGCTGTTGAAGTATATATCACCTGGAGTTGGTGTTGCAGCCAAGGCAGAATGCGCTGGAGGAGAGCAGGGTGGTCATCGAAGAGGGACGCCCAGGTGTCTGGCTGGAGGCCACCCACTGGAGCCCTGCGGACAGACTCTACTGCCAGAGGCTGGGATGTTACAGGGCGAGGCGGGCTGTGGGTGGCTGGGTGCCTGGGCATTCCTTCTGCCCGACGGGTGCCAGCCGATGCTACTGCCAGCCCCGATGGTCTGATGACGACCTCTTCAAAGTCATTATCTCCCCGCACCGAGTGCACGATGGATTGCACTCTCCTCTTGCAGAGGGGGCACTTGGGCTTGCTGTCAGCCCACCGCAGGATGCACTGGTAACAGAACCGGTGGAGGCATGGGATGACATATGCAGCATTGTCCCAACTGTCCAGGCATATGGGACAGCGCTCCTCCAGCTCTTCAGCCATGTTCTCCTCTCCCTGCGGTGAGCTAGGGGGAGCTGGGGATGTGGTGCCTCTCCCTCTCTTGGGTGCTGCAGGGCCTGGTGTCACACTAGAAAAGGATGAGAGGCCACAATCACAGGCTGGCCCAGGGAGAGGTGGAAACAATGCCCAGGTCCCTCAAGAAGGAAACCCTCCCAGCTCCCCAGGGGGAGTTTCCCCACACAGCTCACCTCTGCTGCTGGGCGGTGCCCCAGCTGGCTGAAGCTCGCAGGGCCAGGGATAAACCTGAGAGGGCTCTGGGCTCAGTCCCAGAGAGTTGCAAGGAGCAGCTCCTCAGTCTGGACACCAGCACCAAGGCTTTACGCCACACTCCAGCCTCACGAACTGCTCGGCTGGAGCAGTTGGGCCAGCTGAGCCAACTGGGTGGGACTTGGCACCCAGATGTACCCGAAGGACAGTTCCATCCCTAGGAGACAACAGAACCCATCGCTTGGCGACTTGCTGACAACAGAACCATTGCTCAGAGACGTCATGACAGACCATCCTCAGCCATGGTGCTCACCCCGGCAGCTCTGCGGCCCCAGCACACGTGTCTGGGCTTAGCGCAACGCACTGCCCACGCCGCCCCCCCATCTCATGTCTTGTGCTCACCATCGGTGTTTCACACCAGTCACTGAGGCCTCACCTGCGATTCCCAGGGCCCTCTCAGGTCACCCTGACCGTGACAGAGAGACGTCTCCAGGCACATATGGCACGAGGGCTCACTGGATCACACCTCGTGCCTCCCTGTGAGGCTGCAGGACAAAGTCTCACAGGCTCTCCACACACCCCAGCGCTCTGGGCAGCCCTCTGGGCTCCCCTGCTCCCTCCCACACGGGGTCACAGGCAGCACTTGGCTCCCTCTCAGGGGTCTTCTCCTGTCTTTCTCCTCTGGCCAGACGGCACAAGGGTGATCCCCTCTGCTCAGCACCCTTCAGGCCTCACCCAGGCACCATGACCCATTTGAGTCCTGGGCAGGTGGGAGGTCAACCAAGCAGAGGGTCTCAGGGGAGGCAAGGAAGGTCTGTGGGGCTTGGGCTACTTCAGCATGGAGGTGTTGGGGCACTTTGCAGCACACCCCGGTGCCTCTGGAGAAGACATCAAGGACATGGCTGGTGGGTGGTGGTACAGTGATAGGTGGCAGCATCTCCTGAAACCAGAGAGGTTTGTGCTGGAGATAAGGAATCCAAACCAAAATCCTTGTGAGGATTATAAAGCATTGGAGTGAGTTGCCCAGAGAGAAGGTGAGATTTCTGAGCCTGGAGGTCTTCAAGACCACAGAGTGGCCAGAACCCAGAGCAAAACTGTCACAAGCCAGTAAAGAGATGCTCGCTGAAGTCCCAGAAGACAAAGCATTGCCACTGGGACTTGTGCAAAAGTATCCAAAGGTGTAACAGCTTCCATAAGCTGTAATGTCAGAAGATCACTTTCTGGTTTCATTCAGTTCAGTAGCTTTCACAACATTGTCTTAGAGTAGAATAGAATAGAATAGAATAGAATAGAATAGAATAGAATAGAATAGAATAGAATAGAATAGTTATAGTTGGACAGGACTTACAATGATCATCTAGTCTGGCTGCCTGACTACTCCAGGGATGACAAAAGTTGAAGTATATTACTAAGGGCATTGTCCAAATGCCTCTGATACACTGACAGGCATGGGGCATCGACCAACTTCTAGGAAGCTTCTTCCAGTGTTTGACCACCATCTAGGAAAGAAATGTTTCCTAATGTCAAGTCTGAACCTTCCCTGACACAGCTTTGAACCATTCCCCTGTGTTCTGTTGCTAGATCCCAGGGAGAAGAGATCAGCACCTCCCTCTCCACTTCCCCTCCTTGGGAAGCAGAGGACGCCTCAGCAGTGCTAAATACAGTGGGATAATCACCTCTTTTGATCCGCTGGTTATACTGTGGTTGATGCACCCCAGGATGTGGTTTGCTCTTGTGGCTGTCAG